>JABCJW010000905.1:0-45397 GCA_013184375.1 Fusarium newnesense | reverse complement strand
TAAGTTCAATGTGCCGGAATAAGCTCTCAGCCACAAGTCTCAACTGCAAATAACACATCTGGCTCACAACTTAGACATTATACCAAAATGCCCGACCAAGAAGGATGAAGGATAAGACAACACTGGAATGAGGGCTACTGAACATTGACAATTGGCCGGTTGTTTGGACGTTACCTCCTAGCGAAAGAAGCCTTACGTACATTACGAAATGCATCCACGTCATGCCACTGATCGCCACTATCTATATCTCTGTGATACAATGTTAATTGGAATAAAGGAAATGTTGATTGACTAAGATAGATGTTTGGGAGTCGCGATCCCTGCTGTTCGCTCCTTCAACCTCGTGTGAGCCTCGTCCAAGTCGGACACATCAAAACAAAGAAAGATAACCCAATCAGTAATAAGACAACCCAGTTGAGGTAACCAACTGTCACACTATGGTGATTGCAAAAACCATAGATCAAAATGCTGATCGATAAGACTATCACTCGTAGAAGACAAGAAGCCGCTTCTGCGACTCCATTGAGCATACCAAGCTTTCGAGAACTGGGCGATACCTCTTGCAAGTCAACGTGGACTGCCGTAACTACCATGTAGACAGCAGGCCCCACGACTGTCACCACGCCCAAAACGACCCGAGATATGAAGAAACCAGCTTCGCTACCAGAGCGAACAAAGGCGTTCATGATGCTGAAAATCAGAAAGAAGAAAGGAAAAAGGACCGAACTTGATGAGATGATGTTATGTGTACTAAAGAGTCGGTATAAGGCTGGGTATATCCAAAACAGCCAGCACGCTGCGAAAGCGCCCTGACAGATCATGCACCGCGTAATTTCGTGACCTGGGAATTCCAGGCCACCTTGGCTAATGTTCGTGTATAGTGCCAAGGTTGCGATGGCCGTAAAAGCAGATCCAAGCAGGCTAATATTGATAAAAGACGAAAGTGTTTTGCCAACACCACGAGACTCGGTTAATTGACGGAGGGATGCCCAGGATGGGAGCAGAGAATTCGTAGAGGGAGTGTCATCCACGACTCCATCGACCTTTTCTTGGACATTCTCCACGAACAGTGTAATGACTATAGCGCAAGTTGCACTCATAACACCAATAATGATTCCAGGAAGACAAAACGGATGTTTCTCAAGAAAGGAAACTGTTTTGAGGATAGGCGAGAGTTGGCTGACATGATTGACAAGCGTGTGACCGATAAGAAGTCCAGAGGCCATTCCAATGTTTCCAGCAAAGGAAGATAGACTGAATCCACGAGTAGCCTCTGTCTCCGTCATGCACCGTTTCCCCATCATAACGCGGATGACAACATCGCCACCTGACATCATTCCCATGAAGCATCGACAAAGTGCCATCTGCCACAGTGACGAAGCAAAGCCGAAGATGACTGGACTGATAGCCGTGCCAAGAAGAATGTAGATGAGTATCTTCTTGCCACCGAACCTATCTGCCATGGTGCCCCAGAGTATCGAGGTCAAGGCCTGTGCAGCCAAGAATAGTGCTTCGAACAAACCCACGTAGATACCGATATCAGTGGCCTGTGAACTGCTATTATGCTGTACCATGAGAGCTACGTATGGGAAGATGGAGGAGTATGCCATCGTCACCATGAAACGCGCATAGCATAGTAGGGGAATCTGTATCTTGGTTCGCAAGCTTTTCTTAGTCCCTCTGCGGCTCCTGTCATTTCTGAAAATCAGAGGAGGGAAGTTGGTCAAGCTGCTGTAGGACGTTGACAGTCTATTAGAGGACAACAGAGGCGTAGTCGAGTTCATCTTTACCAACTGAGCTGGGTAGGCAGCCAGTACCCTTTACATCGATCAGACGTCAAAATACGTTTGTTCAAGGGCGCTGGCCTGTCCCTTCGTTTGAGCAACGCGACGGGCGAAAGAAAGATGAGGGATTTCGATAATGGAGACGAAAGACATAGCTAAAGATATGGGCCGAAGAAAAAGGGTCTAATGGCCGTTATAGCCTTGGAATGTCGTGAAATGATACCATAATTTTTCTGGAACAAGCTGATAGTGATGATTGGTTATATTGGCCGTCACCCGGGTTTAGAAAAGTCAATTCGATAAAACCGAACGTTGTCACTGAGCAGACGAACGGTCGAGACCCGAAAAAAAAAACTGTCTAAGACCATTGCGATAATATCACTGGTTACCAAAGTTTTAAGCTTTTGACTATGAATTATCTCGGTAAGACACATAAAAGGCAAAAAGGGTCAATCAAGAGAACTGGAAATGCGATTTGCCAGGGGAAACCATACTGGCCCAGTGTCCAGTTCCTCGGGCCAAGGTAATGAGAGTGTCTCATCATAGCACCCTGGCTAGCTACTGTTTGGTGCCTGAAAGTGTATCTGAAATAAGGGTTTGTCTTTCATCATTTGCCTTCGGTCATGTTCCGCACATACCGGAAACCAGATGTGTTATTTGCAGTTTCTCGAGACTTGTGGCTGAGAGCTTATATCACCACAGAGAACTTAGATACCGGAAACAGTTAGAGAAACTTTATAGGGTTTTTAAACAAAACTTGCCTCTACGATAGCATATTCTCTAGCTTCGCAAAAGTATATGACTGCAGCCAGAGCAGTTGGGGGTGAACCGTTCCTACCATGATTTTGATTCTGTTCTTTTTCTGGAGTTCAAAACCTCGGCCTTTCAAGTCAAATCTATGGTAAATCGGGATTCAATTACCTTCATTTCAAAAGGGAACATGTTTCTGGGATGTCACTTGTTCCCAATGTCCCTTCAGTGGGGCTTAGACCGATATCGGGCCTTGATCTGTCAATTATTAATTCATGCTATCATCGTGAATGTCTGTGAGAGCGCTACTGGCATAATGTGTTATTCAGTGGATTATATGTGTTTCTTTGATCCTTCGGCGAAAGAGTCATTCAGGTTGACAAGCTGAGTCATTGAGCCCCGCAGGTAAACCAGCGCAAACTCCACCCTGTCATGGATAGGGCGCGGAGCTACTTCATGAGGAGATTAGTATAAGTAAGATGGAGCCCTCGGGATGCCCAGTAATCTTTCGGGTTACTGCATGATCGCTACTCCTTTGAGGAATTGTCCATTGAGTATCTTATCTCTACCAACATTGAAGATTCGTTATTCGATATGGCCTCCTCACCGGAAATCCGTCCTGCGTCTTCTCAAGGTACTTAGTTGTCAAGACAACTATTGGTCCCTCTACTAATTCTTAACGTAGATGTTCCTACTATCTTGAGTTTAATCCATGCTGGTGCAGAAGAGCAAGCACCAGGAACTATCGTCACTGCAACCGAAGAGCGTCTCGCGAAGACACTCCACTTGTCAGACGTCACTGACTCTCCCGAGTACCGTATCGGACATCCCATTTTGGCCTTCTCACCAGATGGGAAGCCCGCTGGACTATTGATCTACTTCTTCAACTATACGACATGGGGAGCTTCTCCTGGAGTCTGCATGGAGGAGATTTATGTCGTCCCGGAATACAGACCTCACGGATACGCGCGAAAGTTGGTCGAGGCTATGACATCAGTGGCTAAGAAAGCGGGTTGCGTAAAGATGGAGTGGCTCTGCTTGAAGGATAATGCGAGAGCACTGAGATTCTACGAGAAGCTTGGGGCCAAGCGAATGGAGGATTGGACGGTGCTGAAGGTTGATGAAGCTGGAATGGATCGTTTGCTATAGTGGTTACAGTTGACCACCTCTGCCAGTAAGAAAAATACATTTGTAGCCACAGAACGACAAGTAATTATGCCCGCAGTTTCAGTCAACAACGAATAGCTCCTATAGAGTAGATATGCTTGGAGTATTAAACTCCAGAATCCTCCTGCTCAATCGACGACTCACTCTGGAAAGTACTCCAGCCGTCGCAAACATCCGAAACATAGCTTGATGTAGAGATGTTAGCAATCTCGCTTGAACGCTCGAGGAACTGCAACGCAAATCCCTCAGATGTATGCCAACCTAAAGTTTCACAAAGTCAATAATGCTTCAAACTCAGGACCTCTTTACTTACCAATATGACAGTGGCATAGCCAAGCGCCAGGATTATCAGTCTCCCAAGCCATGACCAGATACCCGTTAGCTGGTAGCATAGCCGTATCTCGTCGAGGAGGGTTTGCTGTGTTCAGGGTGATGGAGGAAGAATAAGTACCCGTGCCTTGAGCCAAGATAAAGAAGTCATGTCCGTGGAGATGAATGGGATGGGGCACTGCTAGAGACGTCTCAACCACGAAGTAAACCCATTGGTTTGCCTCGCTGAGTTCAATCACCGCATCATCGGTCTCAAAGTCAGTTGTATCATTGAGGACCTGAGCCAGTGTAGGGTTCGCCCAGTCCACTGACATACTGGTGCTGTTGAGCTTCCATTTGAACAGACCAGCGCTGTTCTTGCCAACTGTAGCTGTCTCAAGATCCTTCCAGTTGGCATCTTCAACTGTCTTGGATACGTAGGGTACAAGGTTATCAGTCTCGTCATCGCAACCGTCGGTGTAGTCGTAGGCAGTAGTGGATGGCGTGCCGGGGCTGTCTCCATAGTAGACGATGCCCTTGATGTTATCGGTGGAGTCGTTATCGGAGCAGGCGGCTTGAGGGATGGCGCGCATCCAGAAGTTGTCGGCCACGTCAGCTTGATCTGCAGTGACTATGATATCGTAGCGTTGGCCTACAGAGGTTAGTTAATTGCAAAAGGATGAAATAATAACAGTCTTACCCATGCCCAAGTTCAGAACTGTGGTTTCGTAAGGCTCGATCGGCACAAGGTCTGCTGCGATTACAGTCAAGGTATGGTTGTCAATCGAGAACTTCCAATGAGTGTCAACTGCTGCATTGACAAGTCTCATACGGTAAGAAGAGCCAGACTCAAAAGAGACATTGAAGCGAGTGCCTGTTTGAGAAGAGCTGTCGTCGTCCCCGTATACGTTTGTACCGTTGATGAGACCGTTGTCTAAGGTGGGAGGTCCATTGGTCTCAGCTGTACCATACAACTCATCGACGGTCTGATGGTCCCAGTCATTGAGAAACACCATGCCGAGATCCTCATCGTAGTCTGCCGTGGCAGGTCCGTTGATGATGATACCGCCGAAGATGCCTTGCCAAGCCTGTAGAGCCCAGTGGGAGTGATACCAAGTCGAGCCATACTGGGTGGCCTTCCAGGTATAAGTCACAGACTCCCCAACAGCAAGGGGGCATTGAGTGATGGATGGGACACCATCATACTGGTTGGTGTAGTTCTGACGAATACCATGCCAGTGCAAGCTTGAACCATTCAGAGAAGTGCTGAGAGAGTTGGTAACGTGAATGACAACAGTATCACCCCAGTCAGCAAAGAGAGTAGGTCCAGGAATGGTACCATTAACGGCCATGGCCGAACGAGAGTAGCCATCAGGGGCAACAGTAACATCTGTCAGCTCTAGCCAGTACTCGCGAGTGACGCCAGTATCTACAGCCTCAGTGGTGTAGTCCGTGTCAATGGAGTAGTCGCACCACTCTGAGCGAGCAGAGGCAGTATTGCCACTACAAGCAGCGCGGCGGTTTAGCTGGCGAAGGGGGCTTCGAGCGTGGACTTGGCTGAGGCAGAGAATGCCAGCCGGGAGAAATTGCAAGAGCTTCATTTCTGCCGACACGAGCTGAATCTCAACAAAGGACTCCAAATATGCAAAAGAATGATTCTGAGGTGAGTACTAAAGAACTGTGAATGATTTGGTTTATTTTTTACTTCTATTCTCCCCGTACAGCCCATTCTTAAATATTTCAATCCAGCCCTCGAGCCGTCCGTTTAGGGAGCTCAGCTGCTCGTCGTAAAAGAGACCTATCAATCATGCAAAATGACTTCTCGTATCACGGACCCCTTACAGATGGAGTATTAAGACAAGTCGTCGTCACTGTAAGACTGTGAGAAATGAAGCCACTCGGCGATATCATAACTGCCGGGACGATCACGGAGGTTTACATCCTCCGGTCTCCCACATTCCGGGTCATCCGCATAGGCTTAAAAAGAACTCTATAGGGGGGCAGTGATCTTGTGCATAAACAAGGAGCGCCTAAGAAAAGATGGGATTGGATGAAGGATAAATTTATCGTCACATCGGGGGCGGGCTGTTCCGCGCGGAGGATGCCAGGGACGGTAAGGCTTGTGGCTTGTGGCTTGCCCCGTATCCGCGTCAGCGTTTCGTCGGCATCAAGACCTTGAAACATCTATAAACAACCCGTTATACCGCTTACGTATTCAACGGGGCCCGTCTTGTGGGTTCACAGCCACGACGTCGTATTGGTCTAAATAATGCATCTTGTTATCATATAATATGGTTAGTTGCCCCATTCTTCTCCATCACATCGACGATACAGTACTCAGACAAATGTATAAGCTTGGATTCACCACTTTTGCAGCGTCTCTTTTGGCGACTGCAGCTGCAGCAGCTAAAAACACCGGTCCCTTTTCTATTTACGCTTATGGAGCTGGGGTCGGCGGCCTTCCCATCTTTTCCGATGGCGGTATGTTGTTTCTCCATCGTTTCATGAATCATGCTTATAGATACCACCAGATGAAATCTTTGTTGGCAACTTCAGCAAGGTCGACGACACTGAGGCCGCCCCGATTCAGTGTGAGTAGTGCGCCTTTCCAGCTTTAATCTTACTGACACCACTTAGTTACCGTAGGAGATGATGCATGGTATGCCTCTCCCAACACGACTGGCTTTGCCAAAGGACGCGATCCAAGCTGGTCCAACTCCACTTTCGCTGTTCCGGGACCGTCATCATCTTCTCATAGCGTCAAACTGCTTAATAGCACGACCGACACCAAAGGTTATGTAACCGATTTGATGTTCTATGGCACTTTTGTCATGGTCGAAGAGAATGGACAGATGACCTCACTTTGGTATGCCACGCCATCAAAGATCGATGGTGTTTATACCATTGGCTGGAATGCTTCAGATGCTGGCCTTTCTGACAATAAGGTCGTCGTTACACTGAAGAAGACTCCGCCGTCAAACCCCGGCCCTCAGGGTGAGTAAGTCACTGAATGATATCTCAGTGACAAGGTGTACTCTTGGGGGTTAACCGCAGCGCCCGGAACTTCCTACAACAGAGCTTTGGGAGCTGGGGGGTTTCTTCGGAACAGCTACAGGTTCAAAACAATTTTCAATTCTCTAGCAGAAGTCTATTAGTCTGAGATAAATATAGCGAAGGCCTATGATACGTACAGAAGGCCCTAGATCCAAATGGTATCCAGCAGGCACTCGATGAAGCCTCAGGTAGCAAGGAAACTTCTGGCCCTTAGTATAAATGGCAAAAACAAGTAGTCTAAGGCTCTTCTAAATCTATCCTAACTTTGCCCAATATTTCTATCATATATAAAAAATGTCCAAAGTTTTCTTGCTTGCTTTAAGAAGAACACAAGAACGAAGGAAGGTTGATTACTGTGCCTATGCACTACTCTCGTATAAACGTGAAGGCTTCACGTCTCTCGACTGGTGAAGGGAAAACAACGCTACTGAGCAAAGTTTAAACCAGGCTAGCCCTCTAAATGTCTTGACTTGGTTAGTGTTAGATAATATTGGAGTATCTGACGCCACGTGTAAGACATTGAGCTGTCAGACAGGGAACGGCCTGATTATGTTTTTCTTTTCTGGCATTTCACTCTTGCATTTCACTCTTGCAAAACTCAACAATCCTTGGTGCCATCGATTTTCCTGCGATTATTCTGACTATGGAAGCACCCAAGGCGGTTGGGTGGACAACCCCGACAGCAACCCCATCGCTGGGTACAGGTCGAGTTGTCTTTACGGCCGGAAGCACTATCATGATTAACGCCCCTGCTAAAGAAGTATTCGACACCATTCTTGATTTCAGAAGATACAGCGAGTGGAACACTTGGACTCCCAGACTCACATTCACCGACACTGAGGATGAGGTGCAGCCAGGAGCCAGTGGGATTCTGGAAACACTGACCGACAGTGGCGGCGACATCTTGAAAATCCCAATTGAGGTAGTGACCAGGTATATAGCATCAGTGGTGAGCCTTAGCTGACGAGAATACAGATCCTGGATCTGAGCTACGGAGAAGAAGAATGTAAGCTGGCGTGGAAGAGCAATCACCTACCCTGGTGGGCTATAACCATTGAGCGGGTACAAATTGTCACTGCCAAGGGACCAGATGCGTGTGAAGTCAAGAACTGGGAGTCTATGGATGGCCTTGCTGAATATACGATGAAGCTCTCGTGGGTATCAAAATGGCTTGAGACAGCGAATGTGCGATATCTTGACGAGCTTGCGGCTTTTGTGAAAGAGGGCGTTACCAGGAAGGCTGGGCCCGCGAAGGCTTGATAGTGAGGCAGTTGGGCTTCGGGGCAATAATGAGGGTGAAAGAAGAACCGGGAGCACATGCGCTGAAGGCAAACAAAGATCATGCTGCTCGAACGCTACGACATCATCGGCAGCTTTGTTGAGAAGCTGCGCACGAGCACTTACACTTGACTTGGACTCAGTGCCTAGATTCTCATGGTCGCGATCACAGTGCAATCATTGAATCCATGCAATCAAAGGCATCAGATGACATTAAAAACTAAGACTACATTATCATACTCATAAACTTCTCCTCGTTAAACCTAACTTAAGAAGACTCCACATCCAGGCCTTTGGTGCTCTGGTCTTGCTCCTCTCCGTCAGACTCCTTGCAGTGTTATTAGTAGACCCTCCTTCGCCGTTGTTATCCCAATGTCCCAGTACGTGTTCAAGCAACGTTGTGTTTCCAATCGAAGTGCCAAAGATATCCAGAAGCGAGCCTTGGTTGGCATTCAGCAAGCCACCAAGGACATCACCCAGTAGTGTGATCACCGGGAAGGTGAACCTGATGTGCTTGTAGTTCAAGACTCCTTCAATGTACTTGATGTGCTCACCACCGGCAATGGTGGTGTTTCCTGTCGCGTTAAACTCTAGATAGCCGTTACCAAGAGGTCCCTTCTGCATGTCGAGGATCTCGGACAGGTTGGGAACAAGCTGATCGAAGTAGAAGTTGCCGTCGAACGGTACAGAGTTATTTCCTGGCCAGAGTTGTAGATCCCATAGGTTGATGAGACCGAGCCTAATGTCGCCCGACATGACGTTGAACGTCAAGTTGCCGAGTCCGAGCCGGAGGACTCCAGAGTTGGGGATGTTCAGCATTCCCTTCATGTTGCTCTTTGTTGTCCGATTGGCATTCAGATCAAAGTCCAAGCTCTTGAGCGCAAAGCCGTCAAGGTAATTGAGAGAAGGGATGTCAACAGTCTTCTTCAGACTGCGATGATACTTCAATGAGCCAAGCTTAATCTCAGGCTTTCCTTCTAACGACAACTCGGCATCGGGTTTGTCGAAGAAAACATTGAACCATTTGGTCAGCTCGGTCTCATTTGTCACCAGGAGTGTCTGGTTGGTGATGGTGACATTAGTGTGACTCTTGATGTGCGTTTCAGGGAACCCAAGCTTGAAGAATGAGGACACGGGCTTCGTTTCCTTGCTGTAGAGGAGGAGATCCATTGGCTTGAGAGTCGCAGGAATTGGCGTTTTTAATTGTGTCTCGATACTCATGTTCACTTCGGTAGGAGATATAACCTGTAATGCGCCGCCGTAAATGGGGAGCTTCTGGTCATTGAGAATGTCTTGGACGATTGCGGGAATGATGACAGTGAAGCTGGGGTATTGTCAGAAGGTGTAGGTACTCAATTGATGGGATGAAACTCACAGCAGCGGCAGTAAAATGGCGAGAAGGATAGCGATAGCTAAGAGATACCACCATTTGAATCGCCAGAAATGGGTCTTCACTTTTTGCCATTTGGTTGGGCCTGGAGCGACCTTCTCATCGCGAACATGGTCGTCGGAAGAGGCGTCGTTGCTGGCGGCAGCATCAGCAGCCGGCGCGTTCTGTTCGCCAGCAGCATTTGTCGCCTCAGCAGGCGCAGAAGTATCAGCGCCCGCCGCTGTAGGTTCTCTCTCAGAAGCCATTGTAATTAATTTACTGAGACAATACAATTGACAGCAAACAATTGCAATGATCACCAATACCTCAGAGGAAGAATGAGATGCTCCACAGACAGCTCAGACTTAAGGCAGAACAGCGAGGGTCTTAGGCCAAGACCTGCCCAAGCGCGAAAGACGGGCCTCCAAAGTTATACCAGGGTCATCCAAACTATTGAATGCGCTAACCAGGCCCATCCCAGCTGGCTCCGTCCTGGAAATTCTGATCTACAAGCGGGGTATAGCACTAAGAGACCGGGGGGCCAGGGTGTGAATACGAACCAGACTCGAATCTGATAAGTGATGGGCAGAAGATCCGGCACATGATCACTTCCCCTCACTTTCTCTGCAGACTAAAGTGTGTGCATCGAACAGGTTTGTCAAATCCCCAATGAGTCTAGTTTGCGATAGTTCCCATAGCTTTAAGTCTTCAACCGAAAGCCGAGAGAGATGCTTTGCATGTGTCAAGATTCTGGGGAACGGAACTTAGCTCGTGGGGGCTTGAATTGAAGGCCTGAAGGAAACGGTTTTGGACAGGGTTGCGAGTAAGTCACCAGCGAGCCAGGCTCCCACGTCTAGTCAGGTTCCAGAGAGACCACGCCCCCCATGTCATTGTGCAGGCCTTGTCTATCGTGACAAAGCAAATAGCGGAGTCTCACCGAGACCTACCGAGACAAAATGGCACCCTGTTGCGCTGACAGAGGCGTGCCCAGAACAGTCATGTACGCGAATGCAATCAATGCATGTCACGACCTTATCGAAAAGGCGCGTATTATTTTCGCTCAATGGCGCTGGTATCGCGAATACTCCAACGACAGAGATCTAAGATGAATTGATGTTGCACTGCGGCGTATGCCGACGGGTACTACTCTGCCATGCGCGCCCAAATCATCCGTCTGTCTTATGCCAGGACGACTATAGTGAGATCTTACAAGCATAATCACTTGACAGCGCTCTTAGATACGGATAAAGACAGTTTCATTATGGCACCGTAGAGGCGCATTCATAGGGTATCGTATAGGTCAAATATCCAAACTCATTAATACATGATTAAAACATCCCATCACGTAACCACATTCATAACACAATCGTCACATTAAGACCGTCCCATTAGCTCCTTGAGCACCGCATGTACCAAGTCTCCTACAGTCGCGACAAGCTAGAAACAGAAGTTAGCATATTTTCGTAGTAGAATCGCAAGGTTGGACTTACCGGTGTCGCATCTCCAATGAGTTCCGATACTTGGTTAACAAAGTTCTTGGTAAGGAGATCCTCAGCATTTCCAACCAAGCCGAGAAGACCCTTGATGGTCTTGGGGTTAAGGAATGGCACCACTGCATCTACAATACCCTGAACGTCAATCTTCTTGAGGGCTTTGAGCAGAGGTTTGGCGGCGTCGACAAGACCAGTAAGATCAAGACCGTCCAGCTCCTTGAGCAAAGGCTCGATGATCTCAAAGAGCTCCTCAAGGTCGAGCTTGTTCAAGACTTCAATCAATGGTACAGCGCCCGAAATGAGGGTCTGTGTCTGGTTGACGAACTTGGCTGTGAGGAGATCCTCTGCGTTGTCGACGAGACCGACAATGCCCTTGATGCTCTTTGGCGTGAGGAGAGGCTCAATCGCCTTGAGCAAGCCGTTGAGGTCAATGTCATCCAGAGTATCAAGTAGCGGCAGAAGCTTGTTAACCAGCTTGACGAGATCGATCTTCATGAGAGCATTGAGAAGTGGCTTGACCTTCTTGATGAGATCTCCCAAGTCAAGCTCGCCGAGGGCGTCAAGAAGAGGCTGGAGCTGTTTAATGAGCTTCTTGAGATCGATGTCGCCAAGCGCCTCAACAAGCGGTACGGCGTCACCGATGAGAGTCTGGGTCTGGTTGACAAACTTAGGTGTGAGAAGGTCCTCAGCGTTACCAAGAAGATCCATGATGCCCTTGATACCCTTTGGTGAGAGTAGCGGCGCAAGTGCGTCGAAGAGACCCTTGATATCCAAGTCGCTGATCTCATCGAGAAGAGGTGACAGCTTCTTGACGAGCTTGACAAGATCGATCTTGCCAATCTCCTTCAGCAGAGGTCCGACCTGGTCCAGCAATTCGGGCAGATCAGCGTCGTCTAGCGAGGAGATCAGGGGAACAGCGCCAGAGATAAGCGTCTGAGTCTCGTTGACGAATTTCGATGTCAACAGATTCTCAGCGTTATCAACGAGGCGCACGATGCCCTTGATTGAGTCCTTGGTGAGAAGAGGTGCGAGAGCGCTGAGAATGCCCTCGAGATCAAGCTTGCCGAGCGTCTTCAGAAGTGGTTCAACTTGGTCGAGCAGGTCCTCGAGGTTGAGCTTGGACACGCTAGTGATCAATGGTCCAGCCTTCGAGATGAGAGACTTGGTCTGGGAAACGAAGTCCTTGGTGAGAAGGTTCTCGGCGTTATCAAGCAGACCAATGATGCCATTGATGGAGTCCTTCGTAAGCAGTGGCTGGACTGCACTCAAGATGTCCTGAAGCTTAAGCTTGCCAACTTCCTTGAGCAGAGGACCCACCTGGTCGAGTAAGCCTGCAAGATCCGCCTTGTCAAGACTGTCGAGAAGAGGAGAGGCCTTTCCGATGAGCGACTTGGTCTGAGAGACAAACTGCTTGGTAAGAAGGTTTTCAGCATTGTCGAGGAGTCCAATGATGCCATTGATGGAATCCTTGGTGAGAAGAGGAGCCACGGCACTGAGGATATCCTGAAGCTTGAGCTTGCCGACCTCCTTGAGAAGAGGACCAACTTGATCAAGCAGACCCTTGAGATCAGCTTCATCCAAGCTGTCCAGAAGAGGCGAAGCCTTGGAGATCAAAGACTTGGTCTGAGAAACAAAATCCTTGGTGAGCAGGTTCTCGGCGTTGCCCAAAAGACCGACAATACCCTTGATCGAATCCTTGGTAAGAAGAGGTGCAAGCGCGTCAAGAAGACCCTTGAGATCAATCTTGCCAAGGCTGACCAAGAGCGGGCTGGCGTTGGAGATGAGATTCTTGGTGTCGGACACGAAATCCTTGGTCAAGAGACTCTCAGCGTTACCCAACAATCCGACGATACCCTTGATGGAGTCCTTGGTGAGGATCGGTGCCAGTGCGTTGAGAACGCCAGCGAGATCGATCTTCTTCAATTCGTTGATGAGAGGGCCAGCGCTGGTAAGCAGAGACTTGATGTTGTTCACGGTCTCCTTGTCGAGCAGGTCTTCAGCGTTGTTCAAAAGACCAACGATACCCTTGATAGAGTCCTTGGTGAGGATCGGTGCCAGTGCGTTGAGAACGCCAGCGAGATCAATCTTCTTCAACTCGTTGATGAGAGGGCCAGCGCTGGTAAGCAGAGACTTGATGTTGCTCACAGTCTCCTTGTCTAGTAGGTCTTCGGCGTTGTTCAGCAGTCCAACGAGACCCTCGATGGCGTCCTTCTTGAGAATGGGGCTAAGTGCATCGAGAATACCCTTCAAGTCGAGATCAGACAGCTTATCGATGAGAGGTGAGGCGCTAGATAACAAGGTCTTGATGCTCTTCACAGTATCCTTCGACAGAAGATCCTCCGCGTTGCCCAATAGTGCAACCAAGCCCTGAATGGCTTCCTTCTTCAAGATGGGGCTGAGAGCATCAAGGACACCCTTCAGGTCGATGTCGGCAAGCTTGTCGATCAATGGTGATGCTTGCGACAACAGAGTCTTGATGCTCTTGACGGTATCCTTGGACAGAAGGTCCTCGGCGTTGTTTAACAATCCAACCAAGCCCTGAATAGCCTCCTTCTTGAGAATCGGGCTGAGGGCATCAAGGACGCCCTTGAGATCGATTTCTGAGAGTTTGTCGATCAATGGCGATGCCTGTGATAGTAGGGTCTTGATACTCTTAACAGTATCCTTGGACAGAAGGTCCTCGGCATTGTTCAAGAGGCTGACGAGACCCTGAATGGCCTCCTTCTTCAGGATAGGGCTCAACGCATCCAGAACCCCCTTAAGGTCAATATCGGAGAGCTTCTCAATCAAGGGAGATGCCTCAGTAAGAAGAGTCTTGATGCTCTTGACGGTATTCTTGTCCAATAAGTCCTCTGCGTTGTTAAGCAGTCCGACAATTCCTTCGATGGCCTCCTTCTTGAGAATTGGGCTCAAGGCATCAAGAACACCCTTGAGATCGACATCGTTCAGCTTGTCGATCAGTGGAGACGCGGCACCGATGAGGTCTTGCGTCTGGTCCACAAACTTGGGTGTCAAGAGAGTCTCGGCGTTCTTCAGCAAGCTCAAGATACCCTTGATAGAATCACTCGTGAGGAGCGGCTGCAGCGCTTTGAGGACTTCTTCGAGGTTGAGTTTGGTGAGTTGCTCGAGAAGTGGGGCGATATCCTTGATGATGGGGGAGACTTCACCGAGAAGACCCTGGATCTCATCGACAGTCTTGGCGGTGAGAAGATCGCCGGCGTTCTTGAGTAGAGTGACAATGCCCTGGATAGACTCCTTGGTGAGAAGTGGGTCCAAAGCTGATAGAATGCCCTCGAGATCAAGACCTGTGAGCTTCTTGAGAAGAGGAGCAAGCTCGTCGAGAAGAGGCGAGACATCGCCAATGAGGCCTTTGGTCTGCTTGACGAATTCTGGTGTCAAGAGGCTTGCGCCATTGGTGAGAAGACCGTCGATGTTGTTGAGGTTGTTGTCGGTAAGAAGCTTGAGAACCTTGGAGACGATACCAGCGATATCGACATCCTTGAGCTGGTCGACAAGACCCTTGAGATCGAGTTCGCCGACGAGATCCAGTAAGGGACCTGCTTTGTCGAGGAGACTTCTGATCTGGGTGGGCGCGGGAGGCTTCAATGTTGCTGCGAGATAGACCATAGCATCATGGAATGCCTCGAGGAACTCAGCCGATAGCAGGCCCTTGAGGGCTTTGAGGAGATCTCCCAACTCGCCGATGGCGTCTGTCAATCCCTTGAGGCCACTACCGAGGTCTCCAAGACCATCAAGCCCAGGGATTGAGACAACTTGACTTGAACCGCTGCTATCTGAATTTGAGTCATCATCTGAGCTAGAGCTGCCAGATTTTGAGCCAGAACCAGAGGTAGTATTTTGTCGCCTTATCAGAACAGGTGCGCGAGGAAATCTATCACTCTTGAGAAGTGTATTCAATTCCTTCAACGCGTCTGTGAGTTCTGATCGCGGTACAAGTGCGAGGTTGTGCTTCTCCAAAAGCTCGACCAATTGGCCCGAGAGCTCCGGTGCGGAAACAGTCTTTGGCTCAGGGGCCGCAAGACTAAATGGCGCAAGAGCCGATAGGAGCACCGTTGAGAACCTCATAGTGTGACAATTGAAAGAGAAGATGAGATAAGGAGCCCGAGTGAACTGTCTCACTATCACAGCTTGACTTGTAGCAAGGAGAAGGGGGGGAGAAGAGATAATCAAGCTGCCAAGGGTTCGTTTAAAGGAGGCTCTTTATCTCAGCCAGTCATCACACACGGATTTGCTTTTCGGGAACGTTGCAGGCACTCCACAGCTGTACCCCAGAAATCATGGATAATACCGCGGCAGGGAAATTGGTGCTGGAGGGGTAGCAGTGATGATCCTTGCTGTTCTAGCCAGGAGGTGGTGAGCACCCCTGCATCTCGCAAACTATTGCGCTTTGGGCACGAGGCTTTGCATCATTATCAGCTCTTTTGCATGGTCTCGTGGACAAGGTTCCTGGTCTAGCTTCTGGGGTTCACAATGGGGGGATGGGGACAGCGGAGCTGGGCCCGTTGGTGATGAGCGCCACGAGTCAAAGCGCAATGGGACAGCGAGGACGCTAAACAGCACCGCTAAGACGTGAGCCTACAGGGGCCGATTGGCTACAAGAAAAACTAAGGACGATTTTGGTGGTAGAGGCCGCTATGAATTCTTGGATATTTACGGCATGGACTCGGACAGTGTGGACGAGGGTTCAGATGATAGTGTCGGGCCGTAACGTTTCAAGTAAGGGATCGCACTGACAGGTCTAGATGAGGAAACATCTTGGCAAGAATTGAGTGAAGTCAATTGAATCAAGTTCAATGCGGAAAAAACAAGCTTACTACGGAATTGAATACGAATAACACTCTAAACTAATTATCGCGCTGCCTTGAA
The DNA here is from genome assembly GCA_013184375.1 of Fusarium newnesense. NCBI lineage: Eukaryota > Fungi > Ascomycota > Sordariomycetes > Hypocreales > Nectriaceae > Fusarium > Fusarium newnesense. The sequence continues at coordinate 29,306 of JABCJW010000905.1, read as the reverse complement.
ATCGACACCTCCAACCCTATTGACCACTCCAGCTCGATGGTAGTAAGTACCAGATCTAACGTATGGATCCAACTTCCAGTAGTTCATCTGTAGCAATTGAATCAACTCATCTCGCCTCTCGTGCGCTTCCTTGCCAGCGTCTGTATCAGGATTTGTGCCAATCCAATCAACAGTCGATCGATTGAACGAGTCAATCAGTTCCTGTCGCTCAATCTGTATCTTTATCTTCTTCTCCTCAGACTGCATCCTCTCGTTCTCAGAGGGAACAGGCTCTACATATTTGTACTCCCAAGGATCTTCACCGCCATAAGACTTCTGTAGGTTCTCTTTGGCGATGAACTTGAGGAGGCCCTTGGTACCGTTGGTGAAGTGGACCTTTGATGCGACGACAGGGTCAAGCCAGTGCTTGATGACGGTCCAGACACCTGGAAGGGATTAGCATGTAAATAGAGTTGGAGGTGGCAGAGTGTCAAACTTACCCCAAAATACGAATGGCGCGTTGTGGACAAGCACTACCGAGAGGGTTTCGGGGTAGCGCTTCTCGAGAATATCAACGAGGAACTTGACAACATGAAAATCCATGTTGCGAAGTCCAAAGCCTGTGAGATCAAAGATCAAGCAGACCTTGTCTTGCGGCTCTCTTGCCATGACCCTCAATGTCTCGATATTGTGCAAGACATATTCTTCCATAGACTCAGCAGATTGTTTGTGAGGGTCGTGAAGTCGGACTCTGATAACATAGATGGGATAGTTGTCTTTGTCTGTTCCTCTGACGTAGCTCTTGCCTGAGCGATACTGCGCCATGAATGACTCTTCATCGGTGGTGAGAGACTTCTTGAGACCGACTGCTTCACCGCCTCCGACAATGGTCTTCTGAATCTGTCGCTCGTCGCGCCAGTTGAGAGCAGAGACAAACATGTCAACAGCCTTGTTGACATCCCAATCGCGCGCTCGAAGAAATCGCAGGAGCGTGGTATCGGGATGATCGGCCATGATCGACTCCCAGAGATTCCGTGAGAAATGATCAGAATCTTTGTTTTTGAGGTGCTGAAGGTATTCATCTGTGTTGTCGGGAGCATCATGGGCGATATTCTCATTTCCGCATAATCGCAGAATGTGGACCCAGGCCTCTTGGAGGCTCTTCTTTTGCTCAAGGGTAAGATTTCCCCGATGGCCTGGCTCAGATGAAGAAGACATTGTGATATCGAGTGTGCTGACTGATGAGAATGAGTGATTTAGAAAGCAAGTAAAGAGCTCGTTCATGAAGAACTTACGATGTGATGATCTTTCCAAAAACTTCAGTTTTCAAGAAGTCGTCTAGTTATCAGTCTTGCGATGAAACAAGCAAACATGAAACGAATCACGGCTTCGTCGACATCAGCAATGTGAAGATGGGCTTCCTCGGCATGGAGTGGAACTAAAGTAAACTAAAGGAGAGGTGCGATGATCAATTTGGGACACGTCGGAAGGTGGTCCTGAATTAGGAAACGAGCAAAAGAGCGCTATGACATTCTTGGATTGTGGCATCCATCTCATCCTTCGGCAATGCGATGCTCGCAAGCCATGGCATCTGGGGCTAATGCACCCCGCACGAGAACTTAGAAGGCCCAAACCCCAGACGGGAGCCAAAAGACGTCACAGGCAAGCTTTACCGAATTGCGGGGTTAGTTATTGCGCTATTTGGGGCAGATTCGAAGATCAAGCTGGGAAATTGGGCATCTCGATCGAGTTTAGCTGAGGGGATCGTGGTTTGGTGAACTGAGTTGCTGGAACTGGCGTGAATGTGGCTGCTTCTTGACAGTTGAGCTAGCTATCGCATCCATTCACCCCACGTACTGTATGCATGCATGCACATCGCACAGACTAGATTTGGAATCGACATGTCTAAGAATCCACGAGTCAAGCAAACTATCGCTTCGTTAAAGTTCTGACCGACATCGACCACTTTTACTTCTTTATCACTGCTAATTTGGGTGGTGTTTGATCAACCCTCTTCGGTCGGTTTCCGTTATCTTATCGTGGCTGTCGCGAGGGCTTGCGAGCGTTGGTCACATTGACAAAGGCTTACCCTGAAGTTAGCATTCCTTTGCCGGCTCCGCGACTTTAGTCGCCGAAGAGGTTTTAGGACTGTAACGTAAGCTGTAGTCTAGGGTATTGCGGAACATATTCAACGCTATCTCTTGAAACAGTATTTGCATAGCTATGTCGGTACTTGGTGGCAATGATTTAAACATGGGTAAAATAGCTTCAAATTGAGCACCCCGATATATCACAAGATAGGATAAGTTTAGTAAATGCCATAACCACTTTGAGAAAGCTCATGATATCTTCATGTAATAATAGACAGTTCAGAATATCGCAGTATTTACTAAGTGACTCCTTTAGACGGCGATCTTATACCAGCCTTTTGGGTCTTGCACAGACTTGAAGTCCAAATCAAGTTAATGTACACAAAAAGAAGTAGATCTAGTTGCTACTCAGATCAGATTAAACTTGATTTCAGACTGATACTGAGAGAGTTTCTCCGTTTCAAAGGGATTAGGCGAATCAGGAATCATGCATTTCAAACCAGTCTGCGGCTTGTCCTTCCCAGCCGTGTAGAGCAGATTGCCAAGTCCAACAGGCTGCGAGTACATGAAGACATAAAAATAAGAGCTGCCAGGCTTGATATTGAAGTGAATTCCGGCAAGTAACCAAGTCACCTCATCAGGACCGATGCGTGAAGAGCCAGCCAATTATCGTAAATTCAAGATATCAGTTCAACACATAGAAGCATTACTCGACGTCTGGGAACCGGACTCTACCAAATAGAACCTGAGTTTCAAACTGGTTAGACCATTCGAGGGTAGCCAAGCTGTATCTGTTTCCAGATTCGGTGACATTTGGACGAACGACCGTTCCGCCGAGTATAGCACTTAGCCCTGTGCGGTTGCGCGGAAAGCACAGCTTTTGAGTACCAGGCAGCTGGTTCTCTGAACCGCTCCAATACTGCGGCTCAACTAGCTTGTGGTTCGGCACAGGAATCACATCAAACTCGGTCATGACATTTGCCACGCCAGAGTTTAGCTTTTGAGCGGCACTTTCAATCTCGGCGTCGGCCACATCAGGCCAGAGTATGGCTCACAAAGACCTCGAAACATGTGCTCAAATCCAGCGGGCGTAATAATACCGAAGATCTCAGTATGGACGCGAATGAACTGATATGCATGGATAGCGCCCTGTGAATCATCAGTATGAATGAATGAAAGTACGGCATTCACGACTTACTGGAGCAACACTGGCATAGTCTCCAGTGCTGAAAACTCTGCACTGGCCATTGAGCCCGACCTTATGCTGGCCGTTGATGCAGAGAAAGTCATGGTGGGTATGTTAATGATAGTGAGCCGGAACAGGAGGGGGAAAGGCTAGACCACCACTGGTCAGAATGGTGAACTTCCCGTTTGTTCTTTTCCGGTCAGAAGGAAATGAGCGACTGAAGGAGTGCCAGAGACGTATACTTTGTCTCCAGAAAACGATTCGAAGCTATAGGGTTCTTGGTAGGGGTTGGTTTACCGGCCGCTGATGGTGGCAGCTCAATGCGTTACATTTTTATATTTAAACTTCCAGTAAGATGGAATACAGAAGTGCCTCGTGCCTTTGGACTGTTGGAAGTCTTTGACTCGGTTCTTTCATCATTGCGCTTAAGCCCGGCGTGTTTATCGTATACCTATTCCCGGTCGTCTACGGAATCTGGGGAAATCCGATGCCTGAACATGTATTGTAACGGTTAGAGTTGTCGGATACAGGCTTTTTCGGGTCTCTATGCAAAGATAAACTTTATTAATCGGTCTCGGTGCTCGCTGGAAGAGCGAAATACGACAAAACTGACATCTACAGTGTCATGATTGATGAGCTCGCGTAGAGACCTGTATAACAGCATCGCCATTAAACGGAGGTTTTGGCACCGTCCTGCTCGGTATCGGTATTTAGCGAGCGCGAGCGAAATCCACAGTTGGCCTAGAATGCCATATCAGGACCAGGCTCCGGAACTCATGGCGCCCAATTGTGGATCAACAACGCCTCTTCGTCAACGGTAGCTATTCTCGGGAGCTGGATTTGGAAATGGTCACTGTTTCAAGGCTCAACGGTCAGCGGCTAGGGCTCATAGCCGCCACTGACGCGTTATCGGATGTCGGATAAGGGCATCATGATATATCTGAAGTTCAGATATATGAAGACGAGAAATCGATTGCGAAGATTAAAAAAGATAGTCAAATTAAGCTACATCAGTCACAGTTTCTTCCCATAACAATACAAGTTAATTGATCGTCTTCCGAAATGGACCAGCTCTCTTCAGTTCCCCGCTCAATTGCTGAAAGCATTGAGCCAACCTTGAAGATTTACCTTCCGCTTCTCAACAAGAACTCAACTGCCATCAAATCAACTTTGAGAAAAACATACTCCTATGGTCCAAACCCTCGCAATAACCTAGATATCTATTATCCCGCTAACAACACCACCGGGGCTGGGTGCCCTGTCTTCATATTTGCGTATGGAGGGGGCTTCACTCAAGGAAGCAAAGCCTCTGAAGAACATTTACTTTACCAAAACCTCGGACACTTCTTTGCGGAGAAATGTGGATTCGTCACGGTCATTCCGGACTATCGCCTTGTACCAGAGGCACGATTTCCTTCTGGCGGACAAGATATGGAGATGGTTGTGAAGTGGCTCATAGATAACAACGACAAGATAGGAGGCTCACATCCAAGACCGTTGTTCATGATGGGCAACTCTGCTGGTGCTGTTCACCTTTGCACATTCTTGATGCACCCTTCGTTCGCTGAGCTTCGTGGCAAGATTACAAGTAACAGCGACACTTGCCCCCTTCGGCTCAAGGCTGCTGTCTTTTGCTCGATGCCGGCGTCATTCCGCAACCCCCGCCCTTACCGGGTTTCTACTCTTTCAACCTACTATGGACAGACGATCGAGCAGGATTGTCCCGTCGGGCTTCTCGAGGCCTGTAACAAGAACAACGATGTCTCAGATGTTGCACCTGGGGTCCAGTTCCTTCTGCTGTATGGATCCCTTGACCCCGGAGATGAGATTTTAGCTAGCAACATGGAGTTTGTTGAGACTTGGCGATCGGGTAAGGGAAAGAGGGGAGTAGAGCTCGAAGTTCAGGCTATGGAGGGCCACAACCATATCTCGCCTCCGCCAGCTCTCGGTACCAATATTCCGAAAGAGGAGATCTGGGGCTTTAACGTAGCTGGATTCTGCAACGCAGCAGCTCGAAACTGAGGTGGGATCTTGATCTTAATCGATCATGGTATTAAAGAAAGAAGTAGAAGCATCAACGAGTTAGGAATTTGGATGGAGTATTCAGACAGTGAGGGTGTAGCCAGTGACTTTCATTCTGCTAAATATATACGTGAGAAATAGATATATACAATTGAACCATTTCCTTGAGCATCATTCTACCATCAACTCTTTATCCAACTAGGAGGATTTGTTGTATGATCCAGCGACATACATCAACAACAGTTTACAGGGCGTTGACCAAGGCATTGAAAGCAGCCTTAGGCTGGTAGTTGCCGTCGTACAGGAGAGGGTTGTCACTAGATCGCCACGAGTCCTTGTCAGAGACACCCCAGACGGTGATGCCGACACACTTAGGAACGGCAAGGCAACCGTTCATGACAGTAAGGTAATCACTAGCACTGGCACCGGTAATGTCAAGCTCAGTGATAGCAATCTCACTAACGCTCGAGGCAGCAAGGGCTTTGAGAGCATTGGGAACGCCAGAAGCTGGGTTCCAGCCACCAGGACCAGCAAGATGGCCCTGAGAACCAATGCCATCGATGGGAATACCAGCAGCAATCCACTTGTTGACGTGAGCGACCATACCGTTGGTCACCTTAGCGTAGTTAGCAATGTCGAGGTTGTAGTCGTTGATGTAGAGCTTGGCATTGGGGTCAGCGGCGCGGGCGGCGCGGAAAGCAATGCCAACAAAGTCCTCACCGAGAACCCGGCTGAAGACACTGTCGCGGAGGTTACCGTCCTCAGCGAAGATCTCGTTGACGACATCCCACTGGAGGATCTTGCCCTTGTAGCGGGTGACTAGGGTTGTAACGTGGTTCTGAATGACCGAGGTGAGGGTGGAGCGGTCGTTGATGTTCTGAACCCACTGAGGCAGCTGAGAGTGCCAGAGGAGAGTGTGGCCACGGATGAGCTTGCCGTTCGCAGTCGCGAAGTTGACGACCTGGTCAGCGTTGCCGAAGGAAAAGGAGTTGCGAGAAGCTGTGACGTGTTAGACTGGCACCTAAATCGTTTTCTGAACCGGAAGCTTACGCTCAGTGGCATCCCACTTCATGCTGTTCTCGCATGTCACTTGGCCAAACTGGGCTTTGACAATGTTGGTGAGGGCAGTGTTGCTCAAGTGGTAGTAGTCGATCTCAGTACCGAAGTACTGCTTGCCCTTGGCCTTGAACTTGGCGTCGAGGCCAGTACCGCCACTGCCACCCGTAGGCTGAGTACCGCCACCAGTCTGAGTTGTTGTTGTTAATGTAGTTGATGGCTGGGATCCTCCAGATCCTGGAATACACTGATAGTACCAGTCGTTGATCTTCGAACACGTGAGGCCACTTTGACAAGTTGTAGGACCGTTCCAGCCAATGCCACCGCCTGTAAGAAGTTTTAGCTATCGAGTATCGAGTTCATCGGGGCTGCTGTTACATACACTGTCCCCAAACGGGAGACTGGGCAAGGGCGGCAGCGGGAGCGAGAGCGAGGAGAACCGAAAGGGTATGCATCTTGACTGATCTCAGTGAGTTGATGCTGAAGCAGGAGATACTGTCTGAAGATGTCGAACGCAACGTCAAGGGGTTACTCCCGTCCTTATATATAGCTTTGATATAGCATCCTACATTCCATATTCGCCCCCAGGTCTATAGAATCGCAAATTCTGACCAATCCAATCGATTCCATCGTGTTTTGCCGGGAAATTGGCATGCCTGGGGTTATAGAGCCTTATGTGCGGAGAACCAAGCTCCGAATGAGGCCCATTGAGGAAATGTCGGAGCATCGCCAAGTTTGTCGTCAACGCCCTAAACAGAAAGCTGCGATGGCGTCCCCCGCAAATATGGGTCGTTTTTAATTGTGCAGCGGATAATATTGTTTTGAGATCGAGACCTACTACGAACTGGGGAGAGTTTCTTAATGCGAGCTGATATTACGTCCCTTTCTGGGATTAGATGCGAAGCTGGTGGCTGTAACATCGAAATTGCTGTTCGGAGGTCTGCGGGGAATGGATTGTGAATTTAGCCGATCCGCGAACGTCTGCCTCTATTGTTCGAAGCTTGCCTGGATTTGATGTATATTGGCAATATTATAGCATGATCCGATTAGCGAGGATGGCAAAGACACCCGATATTCCGAATCATTCAATTTGCCTATACTTAGCGCAAACTAGCCACGTACCGATGGACAGAGACAGTTTCTGAATAGATCATTGTGGAAGATAGAGCCGGTATACTGATGACAGGTGTCTCTGAAAATCTACACCTGTCCAAGCGAGCACATTAGATTGAGGAAAGTTAAGCTTACTTGGTTAGCCCTCGCCGCGGAACATCACAAAGCTGTCCAATGCAGGTCAACACACTGTCTTACCTGTTCGTAAGGCGTCAATGAACTGCCATGTCTCTTGCCGAGCCTGCCAAGAGATGGGGTTAGGTTGCATCCAACTCTAACGAAGGATGCGGAGGATGCCATTTATGAACCGATTTGGCAGAATTGGATCAGCTCGTCCGGCTAATCACCGACAACCCTTGGAAATCTAACATCCACGTGGTGGCATGCTTGCTGAACTCTAGGCGCTCCTATGGATGGAAGCAAAGAGCTGGATCTTTCTATGCGCGCAACTTGGAATGCATTGTGAGTCAAAGAGGGGGGTATCTGTAAACAGTTATCTTGGCTAATTTTAATTATCCTTGAGATGAAGTTTAGTACTCATAATCAGAGGGCCTCGTTGATGTCAAGTCACTGGACTCAAGCATGCTTGTAGGTTTCTCGTATGGGTGAGTTAATGTTGCTCATAGAATAGACACGAAATTATACACACACAACTAGAGAAAGGCAATATGATTCCAGTGAGAATTAGCTGCAATTATTAGATCTAGCTGCAGTGGAAGGGCTCCATGGAACTGTGTATGATCTGATGTTGAACTGCTTACATACGCTTCCGCCTCCGCTTCAGGTGCCCACGATCGAGTTCTCGCTGACTCAGACTGGTATCAGGTCACACTGACTCCACGATAGAACCATAAGCATGAACCGTGTAAGACGACTGGCTAAGATCCCTTCTAATGGCTTACGGCGTGTGTAAAGGTAACGTTATATCTATTACTACCTTAGCATGGGTTACTCACGGCGACTCTTATGCAAAGCGACGGAAAGCAAGCTGGTATTTACTAACGAGAAACGAAAGGCTATTCTTTATATACAATACTACCATCACTTGTACTCCAGACCCGTAGAAATATCTCCCCATCTCGCTCCAGCCATATCCACGAAGTAATTCGACTTAGGACTCCACAGGCCCGTACCACCCTTGGGGAAGACAGAGCTAGCAGTCTTGAGATATGTCGAAGACAGACTCATCATTGGCTTCACTGGCATGCCACTTGTTGAAAGACGAGGGACCACGACGCTGGTCTTACTCTGTGTCATCTTGTTCAAAATTCGCACAAACAGCCTCGCGCTGACATCAGCACCAAGTGTCCACGACGCATTTTCATATCCGAACATGAAAAGCAGGTTCGGCACATCCTGGAGCATGACAGTCTTCCAGGCGAACTTGTCGGCGACATTGAATGGGGTGTCATCGATGCTGAACTTGATACCTCCACCGAAGCGAACCTTGAGACCAGTTGCTGTGACAATAAGATCTGGATTTAGTGAAGCTCCAGACTCAAGCTCAATGCTCTTCTCAGTGATAGTCCTGATCTTATCTGTCACGACATTTGCTTTACCCGAGCGAATAGCCGCGAAGAAATCACCATCCTGACTGGCGCAGAATCGTTGCTCCCAGGGATTATATCGAGGCTTGAAGTGAGGGTCCCAGCTGACATCGGGAGGAAGATTCTTAATGGTGACATACTTGATGAGCTTCTTGGCCAGACCAGGACAGGACTTGCAGAACACGTTGGTAAGATAGCTCCGAACCAGCCAGAGGAGTCTGTTGAGGAACAGCGCGATGCTGGCGGGGAAAACGGTCAAGAGAAGACGTGTAAAAAGGCTGCTTGATGGAAGAGGGAAGATGTAGCCTGGACTTCTCTGCAGCATTGTGACGCGCTTGGCTTTGTCGGACATGGATGGAAGAATTGTGACGGCGGTAGCTCCACTACCAATGATGACGACCTCCTTGTTGGTGTAATCGTAGTCCTCAGGCCAAAACTGAGGGTGAATGACCTTGCCTTGGAACTTCTCAATTCCAGGAATCACAGTCTGTAGAGGGGTCTGGTAGTCATAGTAGCCGGTACCGAGGAGCAGAAATCGACTACGGAAGGTAACTGGCTTCTCATCTCCAGGTCGTGTAACCTGAAGCTGCCATCGCCTCTCCTTAGAAGACCAGTTGGCTTCTGTAACAGAGTGCTTGTAGCATATATGGTGGTCAATACCAGTCGATCGCGCCGACTCGATCATGTAGTCCTTGATCTTGTCACCTGGTGCAAGCGACTGATCATGCTTCCAGGGACTCCATGGGAAGCCAAAGGTGAAGATATCAGAGTCGGATCGAATGCCGGGATACTTGAAGAGATCCCATGTGCCGCCGATGGAGTCGCGGCCTTCGAGAATGGCGTAGGTCAAGTCGGAGGGACCTTCGGCTTGGAGACGGTAGGCAGCGTTGATGCCGGAAATACCAGCGCCGATGATGATAACATCAAAGGTGTTGGGTTCTTCTGATTGCTGTGCCATGTTGATGAGTGTTGTCTGAGTAGTTTGTGTTGCTGATGATGCTGTCCACAGTGGACGTTGACGGTCAATTTTGTACGAAGATGCTGAAGAGGAGTCTGAAAGATTCGCACTCCGTTGGATCAATAAACGTTCCGCGGACAGACGAAAGATATGAAGCCTCGGCACTTTAACAACAGCAATCAGGGTCTCGCGTCACAGCTCCTCGAATGAGTAGCTAAGTTCTGGTTAAGCTTCCGAGTCCGACAGGCGACAATATGAACCCATTCTTCCGCCCCCGCGGGGCCCGTCTCCGATAAAGACCCAAATCTTTCATGACAACTAACAAAACTAATAACGTCATGCTTGGGCTTTGACTGGGGGCGAGCCAAAGTGTTGATCGCAAGCTAAACTCTATACAGAAACTTCGCGTTGAGGGTTCTGAAGATTGTGGGGTAGCCTCGGCACGTCCCCAGTGATCGTCTTCATGGAGGGGAGACGCCAAACTACCGAGAGAATCACGCGACGGAGGAGACGAGACTTGTCAAATCTGCAGAGAAGATCATCTTGGCTCCGAAGAGGGGTCGATCACTAAAACAAATGACGAAATGTTTCGACGTTTATTAGAAATTTACATGTGAAATTTGTTGAGCTATGTAGATCTTGTAGAAACTTCGATATCCTTCTGCCTACTATGCCTTAGCCTCTGTCCCGCTGCCACCATCACGAAAAAGACACTATGCATAGCTTCGTAGATTCAACCCCGCGCGATGGTTCAAGAAACGCCGCGCATGCTCAGCTGCCTTTTCTGCCTCGGCTGTAAAGTCAATCCTGTCGCCGAGCAGGATAATGTCATGAGGACAACCTTCCGAGATGTCCAGGTACATTGGCCAGCCATTCTTCTTGTAGCGTGCGACAAAGTTGGTGATGTCGTCGCATAGAACTTCGCCGCCGCCGGCGTTGACGTAGACTGGGAAAGGCTTCTCGATCTGGAAGGGATGGCGTAGAGGGGACAGGTATGGACTGGCTGGGTCAATTGCGCCAAAGCCAGAGACTGTCGTTGCGCCCCAGCGCGCAAAGTGCATGTTGAGATAATCCGTCTTGTAGTTGGGTGATTGAGTTGCATCTTGTTCCAGTGCGCCAGCGACATCAGTCCAAGGTGACCAAAGAGCCATTGCACGAGGAAATGGGACCTCGTCTGCTTGGCCGTACTCGTGGATGTAGCGTACCAAGGCGAGAGCTAGGTTTGCGCCAGCTGAATCGCCTGAGAAAATGATCTGGTCCGCAGGAATACCTCTTGTCTTGATGAGATGAAGATATGCTGTAAGTGCATCCTGAAGAGGAGCGGGAAACTGCCCGTTGTTGCTGCTGGACAGTCGGTAGTTGGGCGAGCAGACATGCGTAGCACCCATATGCTTAATGAGAGTCTTGGCTGTGAATCCAGTATCTTCATCGCGACCATTTCCAATTACAAAACCACCACCATGAAAGTGCAAAACAACCACCATGCCAGGATGGACGATGCCAGCGGGCGGTGGTCGGGCGGGTGTCCATGTCATGCCCAATTGCGCAGGCTGAACCGTGTGATCCGTGCAAATTCCTCTGTATAACTTTGGTGATCGTGGAGCGACGACTTCGAATCGGTTTTTCTCTTTCCCTTGGTCAAATCTCATTTTGTCGCCTGATTTGGTGAGAGACCAGTAGAGCAGCAAGAGGCGGACGACGCGGACACGGACAGCTTGGTTCAACGTCCATTTTCTGTTCGGTCGAAGCCATGGGACGAGACAAAGGGATATGTCGAATAAAAAGCGCGAAAGAAGCCATGGTGTGATAATAAATGCGTAGGTATAGCCAAATGCTGTTTTGAGCGTGCTTAATACTGCCATGATGAGTGAAGCGTTCGTGTAAGTTGGTGAGGCTGTTGGTGATTATTAACGTTGAGAGGAGGCGGTAGAGAGCGACGCCGCGGGACCCGGGGTCTTTAAGTAATTCACCAGCCTCGGTCAACCAACTTACAGGATATTCCCGGTCAAAAACATAGTTTTAATTATCATTTTACTGATAAATATCATCTTGAACTACATGCAATCAGTATTCGTGGTGGGATACGGCATCACTTGCGGTGATTAAAATGCCGGCACGGTGCCCAAATGAGGTGTTCAATATGGCGGTCGCATTCAATTGCAAGCGAGTCTATAAAAGTACAGAAAAGCTCCTGGGCTTTTTTTGAGTGTGACAATTGATGTCAAGCTACCTGTCGCCTTTCCAGATACAGTCGCCATCTATTTGTTTTGTTCTTAATTGCCTGCTGTCTTGCCAACTGCATCGCGAACAACCTCCTGCAGCCAAGTTGGCCATCCTCTAATGCCAGAAATAACATCAACAGACTTGGGAATGATAAGTTGACCACCACGTCGGCTCTTGATCTGAGCGACAACCTCCTTGGCGATATCATCAGCAGTCAAGAGACGAACACCACCACGCTCCAGACGGTCTACAAAGCCCTCGACAAGAGGTGTTCGGACAAAGTTGGGATGAACCACTGTTGTCAAGACATTGGGAGCCTTGTAGAAATGCTTGATCTCGCTCGCAAGTGACTCGTGGAAAGCCAGGGCGCCAGCCTTTGTAGCAGAGTAATCGGCTCCTGTGGCGAGGGCGACAAAGGACGCGATACTGGCAACTGTGATGACATGGCCCTTGTTCAACTGAATCATGCGCGGGAGGAATTGCTGGGTGGTGTACCACAACGCCATGAGGTTGACGCCCATGATCTTGCGAAGGAATGACTCTGGCATCTTGAGGATGGGCATGGGGGAAGTGATGCCAGCGTTATTGATAAGGATTGATGGGTGACCAAGTTCTTTGCGCACTGCATCGGCAGCTTCAGCGACAGACTCGGTCGTAGTAACATCGCATCGATAAAAGTGAACGAGGGGGTTTACTTCAAGTTGCTTTGGCAAATCTTGAACATCAAAGACAGCGACACGGATTCCCATGGCGGAAAGCTTCTCGACAATGCTCAGTCCAATACCGCTGGAGCCACCAGTAACAACAGCGATCTCATTCTTCCAGTCCCAACCTGAAGCAGCTGTCATTCGCCATGAGTTATGAGCCATGGTGTTGAGGAACCGATTAATGGTTCGAACAATGCCCAAGCTGAGCCATACGTATAGAATCTTCTTGAAGGTCGTGAGCTCCAGGGTATGTGAAGCATGCTCTGGGAGCTTGGCGGCGATTGAGGCGAGGGCATTGTTCACGGCGTCGGGAGCAAAAGTTGCTGCGGCGAGCAATGAACCAGATAAAAATGGCGATAGAAGGAGTTTGCTCGCATTGGAGACATACGCAATGACGGGAGAGTAGAGCATGGAAGACATGATGATTTGCACAGGGAAGAATGATGATTGAGTTTGGTCTGTGAGTCTGTGCCGAATTACTCGATTGCACATGCAAGCAAGCTACCACTAAATACATCTTATACAAACTAATTAAGCTCCAACGTCTTTCTCTAGCTCCATCGTCAACTATCACGAGTTGGCAAAGAATGAAGCCGATCACGATGCTGTTGAAGCCGAGGCTAGATTCGCTCAACCAACGACAACTCTTGCAATCGCAAGCTTAACCAGAACAAGCCACAACGATGATCTTTTCTCTTCTCTCCACTTCAACGGACGGCACTTGACCTCCCTCGTCGCGTCCCCCTGTCATCACAACGCTAACCCATGGACCTTTAACCCTGTTTCCAGCTCGTTAGTCCAGGTCTCTTGCGGGGTCTACCTCTCTGAACCGAGACACTAATACGTCCGTGCCTTGAGAAGAAACACGCTGTCCGCCCTGAGTTTGCGTTGGCTATCTTCTTGTCTCCATTCTTCCCGCGGGCTCCGTAATTTCGTAATCGCAATTGTTGCGTTGCTTTCCCCAGACTTTCCATCCCGTACAATCAGCTCACCCACGTTTGCGTTGTCTATCAGGACGTACTTCCTATCTTAGCCAAAGATGGTATTCCCAGGTCGCTTTAGCTCAGGTTGTCTGCGGTGTCGTCAGCGAAAGGTCAAGGTGAGTAATGCAGTCGTTTCAATTGAGCGGTATTTGTTCTAATCTGTTATCTTTGGGCAGTGCGACGAGGGGAAGCCGACGTGTCGACGATGCTACAACTACGGAAAGCCATGCCTTGGATATACCGACGAGTTTCATTTTAGACACTCTGCGCCCCAAAAGGCGAGATCGCAAAGTACATCTTCCAACACGTCGCGCGCGTCCAAAGCGCCAAGTATAGCCAGCGCCAGCACAGCGAGTCCCCCGCAAGATGAGAAACCGCCCGAAAAGGAGCCCCCGAAGCCCAAAACGCGGCCTCTGGAAGCGCCCATTCGACGGAGATCGGTAGCCATGGTTCGACACCCGACACAATCATACGATGACATATCGCTATGCTATTTCGTGCGTCGCTTTGTGTCGCCCGATGACGACGATGGCTTTCCCGGACATTTCAGCTTCCTACCGAGTTTGTTCGACCACTACAAGGATGGACTCGTCGAAACAGCGACACTGAGTGTTGCCCAATTGGCTGCGTACAATCATTTGGGCAACGAGGAACTTCGGACACGGTCTTTAAGAAATTATGGACGTGTTATCAAGGGCTTGCAACAGAGTATTCAGTCTCATGACCAAGCGATGGACGATAAAGTCATCGCTACCATTCTGCTGCTATGCACTTACAAGGTAAGTCCCACGCGACATCAATTACTTCACTTCTGACTCCATGATAGGACTTTAGTGGTGAAGGATTAGGTGATCCGAATGAACATGCTTCAGGGCTGTTTTACCTGCTGGAGAAACGAGGGCCAAGCCAGATTGGTACACGAAGAGGAGCCGAACTCTTCTTGCTTGCTTTGCTGCGACTGGTAAGTCACGCGACAACACAGTCACATGCCAGGAATGACACTGACTCAAATGATAGCAAATCTATTCATTCTTGCATGGCGATGATGCATATACCGACCCAGGCGCCATCGCCACCGTCATCGGCATCTTCGACCCTCTTCTTCGAGCACTCGCGATGATGGGACGCACTCTATCGCTGCGTCATCGTCTGTGCCGACTTATGCAATCAGATCCATATCAGCCACAGGGCGCCAGCCCCTCAACAGCATCGCAGAGTAGTACCAGTACAGAAGACGAGAGAATCCTGATCCAGGAATGCTTCGAGATGCTCGATGCCTTTTGCTCCTGGGACATCGAAGCAGCAGAGTACTGGCAAATGACCTTTGAGGGTCGCGGCGTTCCAACGACCCTTGGTGAGATGAGCGCTGGTAGGATGCACTACGACGCTGAGACAGCTTGCATCATTATCCTCGTCCGATCAGCTCGTCTCATCTTACTCCAGACCATGCTTCTCTACCAAAATACATTGCTACCAACGGAGGATGATGATGGGTATAGTTACAATTCATGGGCAGAAACCGTTCCCTTCCTTGAATCCGATGTCCGCAAAACCGTCGATGACATGCTCGCCGCCGTGCCATACGCCCTGGGCGATATCGACCCGAGCGGCATGCCAGCGACCATGCTCCACGACGGCGCAGCGGCCATCGTCATTGTTCACTCGATTAGACTTGTCACACACTGTGTTTACACCACGCCTGAACAGACTGAAAGAGCAGCTCGTATCCTTACTAGATTGAACTCCGCTGTAGGAATTAGGTCGGCTGTTGGATGGGTCCCTGGTGATACGTATGGAGCACAACCCTTTCAAGCTCTTACGCCGTCTTCTATTATGATGTCACCGGGTCGCATGGATTGCACCGAGGAGACTTTTAGTTCGCCTGGTGCGCTGGGGTTGCTTTCATCTTGATACCAGCATTTGTACACGATTTAGGCTGTTTTAATACGTACATGGATAGTTGTCTTTCGTTCTCAAATTGGAAACCCTTACCACATTGTCCAAAATAACCTGATCTCCTCGTGACTCATGTCCGACTTACTCAATCTTTAGTGACGAGCTGAAAAGCTCCATACGGTCCAGCACCATGGCATCTCTTTCCCAGAGATGCCTCAACGCTGGGTAGATTGGTCCACCCAGAATTGTCCACCAAATCGTGTTGAAGCAGATGACCACTCGGCTGGGGGCTCTTTGTGCCGAGTAGAGTTGATAACCGGTCCAGATGGCCATCGCTAGGCAGGTACAGTATACATCCCATCGCAAGAACGAGACTACGATCTCCCTCGATTGCATCGCAGAAACGGGCGGGTTAAGCAAAGCCAGAGTCGGAGGGTTCGTCAACGATGTGAGGGCGAGAATGTGACGTCCGGAAACACGGTCTGTGAGGTCCATGGAGGAAGCGAAAATTGTCCCAAATACAGCCAAGTGTACTCCAACTGTCAGTGTTGTGATGAAGCGATATGCGCGATTCATAGCTTTTCTGCAGGCTCTCGGATCGATATGGGCGGTGTTATTGGCCTTTCCTCTGCGAGACCAACAGACCAAGCGGGATATCCGCTGGATGGCAGTTTGATATAGAGGGAAGGGCTGCCAGAGAGCCACGGCGATGAACTTGGCGTCCCTTGAGACGTCCAAGATCAGCGGCAAGCACAGACCAATGGTTGGTACAATGTAGGATATGACGGTCGATATCGGGAGAAGGCTTAGATCGCACGGGTCGGCTAGTAAATATGCTTGTTGAGGAGTCGCCGGTGAGAGCAGGAGTTGCAGAGTGAGATATATCGGAGCAATGATTGTTATTGTGACGGATTGAAAGACGATACCGAAACTTCCGGTCCTGTAGTGTATGTCAGTGTTAGGCCAGCACTCGTGCATCGAATCATTCTCCTACCGGCTCAGAATTGTTCCCCGGTTACCAAATCTCAGCCCTTCGAGAGCTATAAGATACCAAGCACCACAGAACTGCGCTGCCAAGTACACAAATGCCAGCAGGGCCTCAAGGTCCATGCCCTTGCTCTCGGGATGCTTCTTGAGTCCTTGAGCGAAGAACTCCAAGAGCAGCGTCACCGGCTCGTCAATTGACGGATAACCCGTGAGCTGTCGAGAGATCGAGTCTGACATGTCCAAAGGACATAACGAGCTTCCGTCGAGCGACTTTGCGTTTGTGATGCAGTCCCGAACAGCATCAAAGAAGCCGTGACGGTATGAAGTCCCCATGCTAGCATAGCCCCCTAGAAGGGCACAGCTTAGAATGAGACCAACGATAGACTTGGGAGCCATTGGAAGGTTTGCCTGAAGGTGGTTCGCTTGTGAGGATCCGATGACGATGGTGCAGAGTCTGATAAATCTGCTCAACTCAACAAGAAGTCAACAAAACTGAGGCGTTTCAAACCCCAAACATGTTGGTCTTTTCAAGCTTCATCTTTCCTCTCATCTCTGAACCGAAAAGAAGTCCCGTTCATGCTTCAGCTATAAAATGTTGGGAGATCTCCATCTAGTTTCGGCCTAGGTTGCGAAATCTCCTCTTGTTTCGACGATGGTGTTGAAGGGAAAACAGAACTCCTCACACATGTGAAGGAACCTGATCGACAATAACATTCATTTAGAAGTTAGAACCATCCGCGGAGCCCTTCTCCACGTGTTGCTAATTACGAACCCGTCTCCTTGGGCTTGACGCATCTTAGAAGCTGTAAGCGAGTTACTTACTGGATACAGTTAGATCTGATTGGTGGCTCGCATGCTAAACCCAATCAGGTTGCTTTTGCGACATAGATCATCGACGGTGGATTCCTATTGTAGAGTGCATCAGAGGCACATGAGCGCATTGAGTTAACGGCTTCAATCAAGATGATCATGCCACGAATTCTTTGGGATTCGGAGAATTTCATATGAGACTTTTACCCAACCTTTAATTCTTAGTTTTATCTAACATGTTTTAAGGTCTACCTATCCTTTAATGAGTCCCGCAGAAGCGAGATTCTGAATTACACAAGTTTTACAGCTTATTCAACATGGCTGTCGTCTCTAAGCTACTAGGCTTTCCCAGCCTGACATTAGCCGCTGTCATCGAGTCTTTCGTCGCAATTAAAGTCTTTCCCGATTATTACGATTCGAAGAGTCACTTGGCTGCTGTATTCACCATCTTGCTCGTTAACTATGCCTTTGGAATCCTTTTCTGGGGGGTCCTATACCCAGTCTTCTTCAGCCCCCTCAGACACATTCCTGGCCCAAGAGTATGCTCATTTCTCTCTTCAGTCTACTCTCGAATGTCAAACTCATATGAACGTTTCAACAGGAATATCTGAGCGCCGCTCATCGATCTATAGCTGTCAAGGACAGACCATCCGGTGATCTATTCGTAGATATTGCGAATCGATATCCCGGTGAAGACCTACTTACTCTAAACTCATTCAGAACTCACATCCTTGTGACCAACCCTCTGCTTCTAGCTGACCTTCTCGTTCATAACTGTTACGACTTCACCAAACCGAAGAGAATTAGCTCCTTCCTACGACATATCCTCGGCGATGGCCTCATCATTGTTGAGGGCGAGCCTCACAAGTTTCTGCGCAAGAACTCAACACCAGTATTCCACTTCCGACACATCAAGGAGCTGTACCCCATGATGTGGGAGAAGAGCCAGTCGCTGGCTCGGGCAATAAAACAGGACATGACCACGTCGAGGTCATCAGTTGTTGAGCTCAACAGTTGGGCAAGCAAAGTCACGCTCGACATCATTGGTATTGCGGGTCTGGGCCGCAGATTCGATGCTGTTGAGAAGAAGAAGGATCCTCTTGCGGACATTTACGAGGGCTTGCTCGAGCCGAGTCGGGAGAAGCTCATCTTTTCTGGTTTGGCGCTGGCCATTGGTCTGCCTATTGTTCGTCTCATTCCTTGGAAGATGAACGACGTCTTTAACTACTTGACTGGAACGTTGAATGAGCTTTGTTACCCCATGATCCAGGAGAAGAAGGCAGCCATTATTGAGAAAGGAGACGACCACTTCGACGTCCTGTCCCTTCTCATCAAATCGAATAACTTTTCTGATGAGACCCTGAAGGACCAGCTTCTGACCTTCCTTGCAGCAGGGTAAGTGATACGTAGTCTCCATCATCAAGAATATGACTGACTTTGTGTAGGCACGAGACTACCTCATCTGCGATAACCTGGGCTTCCTACTTACTCACCAAGCACCCAGAATACCAAGCCAAGCTTAGAGAGGAGATTAGAAACGGCTTGCCAGAGGATCTAGCCGCCAACCCGACAGTTGATCTCGCTGGTATCCTCGAGCAGCTTCCCTACCTCAATGGAATTATGCACGAGACACTCCGACTCTACCCAACGGTTCCACTGACAATGCGCCAAGCCATTCGCGACACCCGCATCGGTGACCAGTTCATTCCTGAAGGCACAGATATTATGGTGTCAATCTGGTATATAAACCGATCGGAAGCTATCTGGGGCCCTGACGCGACAGAGTTCAAGCCTGAGCGATGGATCACAGATGACGGAAAGCCGAACCAGAATGGCGGAGCCAGCAGCAACTACAACTTCCTCACCTTCTTACATGGACCGAGGAGTTGCATTGGACAAGGGTTTGCAAAGGCAGAGTTACGATGCTTGCTGGCTACTATGGTTAGGTCGTTTGAGTGGACATTGGCGATGGATGATAAGCTTGTGATGCCAAGGGGAGTCATTACGATCAAGCCAGAAAATGGCATGTATTTAAATTTGAAGGCTCTATGAGATTCGATTAGCGAAGATATTCACGAGGCTAATGATGTCATGTATAATTCTATTTTTTCTCCTTTACGTCTGTATCCCAGAACATATAATAAAGGTCCATCAAGTAGTAATGGGTTTACTCCCGCCCCTGGCAACCTTCTCATATTGAATTGTCTGTGAAGGTACGATTGAGCGATATCTCTGAGCTTGACAGACTTCTGTCTCCAAGCGTAGCAGGCCAATGTTCTACATCTTCCGCCCATGGCAACTGCTTCTCAACGCTCACATTTAGATAATAAGTCGTATCCTGAGGAACACCGCGTCTCACTCGGATAATGAGAGATAGGTCTGTCGTGAGAGGTATCGTGGTGGAGATGCTTTTCATGTCAATGTCGGTGAATTCAGCATCCGTCGACTCATCTCGGGCTGGGTTACTTCCAATCAAGCACCCAACCTGGATGTCATGAGGCCTTTCTGTCATTCTTGTGTGTATCGTGAAAGGTGGCAGATCACTATCTGCTACACTGGGGTGAAACCCAATACGCATTTCCGGCAGAATATTGATAAGTCCATTAATAATCTCGATAATCTGAGCATGAAGTTGCAACTCTGGCAATACCGGTATGACTTTACTGGTACTTTGAGCATTTATTGTGTAATAGCTATTGTTGAGAGGTAGTGAGCGGAACTGGAGGGGTGCATGGCGGTGGCCGGCTTTGGCAGGAAGAAATGTGCCGTCTGAAGGCAGATCCAATGGTACGTATGCTCTGACAAGAATGGTTTCTGGTGGATCAGCAGGCGGTCCCTTCTCCCTACTCTCGGAGTAAAACTGTCTGAGAGTGTACTCCGATTCATCAGGAGATCTTTCGTCTTCGCTCTTCAGTGCCAGCCGCAGAGGCATCAAGCGGACCTTGAACCAACGACATCGGTTTCCGTTTTCGACTCTCTGATAAGCCCCTGATGCCAAACGCTTAATCGGGATTCCTATATAACCATCTTTGTTCCAACATCGTAGAACGGCTACCAAGCACATTGTCTTGATCCCCTTTGCGTCTCGCCTCGCAGGCGTGATGACGAGACCATGGTCTACTGCCCTCACGTTGTTCGAGAACCGTAGTGTGCCGACAACATCCACCCGATCGATATCTCCAAGTTGCTTGGGGTCAGCTGGTAGAGAGCAAAGCCGGACTACTACCGCCGTGAGACTAACATCTTGTTTGACCATGTCGTATGTTGCATGACTTCTGGAGAGATCTCTGGGTGCTTTTATATTATGAGAATCCCTGAAGCAAGCAGGCGATGGAGCGAGCAATCCGAGGAAACGGAAACCTCTCGTAGAAGCTCCCTCACTGGGAGAGTATCCACGATCTTTTAGCGGTTCTGTAGACCAAGCGAATATGGAGTCATCGTTTGTTGTCTTCATGATCTCCACTTGGAGTCGGTAGAAAGCCTTGGGGCCCTCTCCGTAAATCAAGGGCATATTGACATCGAACAGACCCATGAGAGAATACGCTTGATCCTCTAGTCTTGTAGTTTGGCGCATTGATGCCCAAGACATGATCCCAGCAATGCTGACATGTGACCAGGTATGCTTCACCAACGTGGCTACATCGATCTTGGTAACACTTGAGATAGTCGCACTCAAGCTAGCCTTGGTCCCAATCTCCTGCCAGTCGTCGGCAAGAAAGATCACTTCGTGCGGCGCAAGGAGCTCCTGAAGAGTCCATCCGCGCGTGAACCATCGACTTTTGCGGAACCTCGAGTCCGATAATCTTGGGTTCTCGGCGGAGCTGACATCATTCAGATACACATAGCACGCTGCAGACTTCCGATACCACTGGAACATCGAGTTAATCGCCTCTGACAGCTCTGCGCTAGACGTCTTGTCTATACAGCAGGTATCTATCCAGCCGTACTCAAATCCCTCGGCTTTTGCCTTTGCGCAAAAGTCCACGATTTTTCGGTAGCCTTTTGACTCTTCTTGAAGAGGGCTCAGTCCGCTCATTTGCTGTAGTGACACTTCCTCTGACGTCCATACGTGCGATAGGATCGCATATGTTGGTATTGAGCCTCCATATTCGCCTGTGAAGGACTCTAACTCGAGAGTTTCGACATTGATAAGTCGCATGGTTGATAGATGTCTTAGCGCGCTCCGACGGCTCTGAAAGTCGTGGGAGCTTCGAACGAGGAACTTTGGGACATTACCTATGTGTAACTTGAATAGAGGGCAGATCAGGCTGTGATTGGCAGCTCTGATCACCGGGATGAGCATGTCAAGAGGGGATAGAGAGCCTTGTTTCTGCTTGCTGACGCTGACTCAGGCAGTGAACTAGCGATTTAGACAGCATATCACGCTATCGGGGCTCCGTGGCTTAACCAAGGATGCCAAAATAAATTCATCAATGAGCCCCCCTAAGCTTGTGATGATCTGTCTAAATCTTTCCATTCTTTAGGATCGAGGACCTTAACTTGATTGTTTCTCCCAGCCTGGGTCGCAGCTCCAGGCTTCGGCGCTTCCTACCCTGCAGCAATTCGTGACGTCCGCAAATTGTTGTCGGCGTGTTTGAAGCTCTACTTTGTGTTCAAACCATTTGTGATTCATTCGGTTAAGAAGCTTTATTTAATTAAAGTTATCCCTGATTACAGCCGATTTTCCAACAGACAAGCTTTTCTGCCGAACGCCACCAGTCCATTTAGCCTTTTCCTACAGCACGGTCGTCTCGCCCAGTGACTCATCTTTACATCAGCTGTTTGACGGTGGAGGTCATCTTGAGAGTGTTATCTTGAGTTGACAGACTTGCTTGGACTGGGCATCTTACCTTGTGGATGATTTGTGTGCGATGAGCTGGATCATCGTGACGGAAGAGCAGCAGGGCGCTTATTTATAGCTGTTGGACGCCGTCATCAGGATATCAAGCTTTTCAGCCAAAAGCTAGATACTAGGCATCAGGGAGGGCAATGAGTATATTGCCCATATGTGTTGAAATGTGTTCTTTACCTTTGTGTTGGGGCTGAAGCCTCTTTAAACCATAACCTTATCACAGTTTGAAACTCTAGACCAACTCCGTTAACCGATTAAATATTAGCTGATCATTTAATTTGTTAATCAGAGACGAGCATTGGGAGCCGTATCCGTCATTTCAACGAAGTACTTGCTTTCGATGTTCTTGTAGCCATAAAACGGTGTTTTGCATAGGGCTTGGCGTATCGAGCTCATGGGATCCGGCGGTTTTTAAAACCTAAAAAAGTAAAAGAAAAAGAAAAAGAAAAAGATTATCTAACAATCTGATACCAGGATGAACGATACTTTCTTCCGACTGCCATGATTCGCTGATTATTGGAGCATGTAAGATTCTCAATGCCCAGGCGGATGACCGCTGAGGATTTCAGGTGTGGATGACGCTAAATAAGCTATCATCTAATCAATATTTCCAGAAGAGGCATACCGCATTCGTTGCACAGCACTGACAGCCCGCTGACGCTTTTATGAAACGCATTCTATGCATAGGAATGGACGGGAGCGTCACTAGCAGCTCCACGGCCACGATGCATTTAATTAATCAAGCGGGGTTGTATTCTTTAGGAAGATGCTCACGGTTCCACTACTTCGCCACTCTTTCATCTCTGGTGCAGCTGACGAATCCTTCGACTGTAAGCACTTACTGTTGACTCAACAAATAGTCTCGATTGGGCATGGCCTTTGAGTAAAGTTTCGTAGTTGACTTTCTTCAAAATGTATCATTGTTTCAATAATGACGTTAGATTTCTAGTTAATATCTTGGTTTCTATGTTCTATTGGCTCTTGCTCTACATAACCCTCATCCGTCTGGTCCGTTCGGCACATGGGCATTGCTTTTGGGATGACTCGACTAATTTACGGATAAAGGTACGGTAGATGCA
This sequence comes from Fusarium newnesense, assembly GCA_013184375.1. NCBI lineage: Eukaryota > Fungi > Ascomycota > Sordariomycetes > Hypocreales > Nectriaceae > Fusarium > Fusarium newnesense. The sequence continues at coordinate 5,818 of JABCJW010000905.1, read as the reverse complement.
TCGGATCTGAGATGCCGAGTCGAAACATATATAGATGCACGGTTGAAAGTCTCAATCAAGATATCTCAAGCACCAAGCAACTCACAGCTCTTACAACTCCTCCACCTTGGCTCTCTTTTTGCAACCATATAAATCACCATGAAGTTCATAAATGCCCTTCTTCTTACAGCTTCCTTCGCACAGGCACATCCCAAGCCTCAAGGATCCGATCAGGCACTGTACTTTCTCGACAGCGACCCCCAAGGAGCTTCTGTGGTGTCGTTCAGTATTGCCAAGGATGGCAAGTTGGGCCAACCTCATAGAACTTCAACTGGTGGACAGGGTCTTATCAGTAATAACGTGAATGGCTCAGTGACGGCGGGTAAGTGATACTACACCAGCACTGAGAATATCTCTAACAGCTCGTCCAGATCCTCTCTTCTCTCAAGGATCCATCGTTGTGAGCGGAAACCGCTTGTTCACTGTCAACGCCGGCTCCAACACCCTAGCCGCTTTTCGTATCCCCAAGGAGGACCCAGCTCACCCGATTCTTCTCGGAGAGCCTGTCGATACTGTCGGCACAGTTCCCAATACCGTTGCCTACTCTAGCAAGAACAAGCTTGCTTGCGTTGCGAACACTGGAACCAAGCCAGGTGTTCAGTGCTTCACTGTATCGGACCATGATGGTCTCAAGCCCCAGGGCAACCTTAAGCCTCTACCCGTCTTCAGCCAAACATCTCCCCCAACAGGACCTCCCAACACTGTTTCCGACATTCTCTTCAACCCTTCTGAGACGGCTCTTTTCGTCACCATTAAGGGCAACGGCAAAGAGAACGGTTTCGTTTATGCTTACAAGGTCGAGAACGGTCGTGTGAGTGAGAAAGCCGTCAAGTCACAGCCCAAGAACTTGCCAGTTGCTTTTGGAATGAGCTTTATTTCCGACGCCTTTGCTGTTGTTGCCACGCCCGCTTATGGTGCAGCATTCGTGACCATCGCCCACGATCTCACTGTGCACACTAAGACCAAGATTGCAGTTCCAAAACAAGTGGCCACTTGCTGGACCGCCACTTCCGCTGGTTCTAGCTCTGTCTATCTCTTCGATGCCGCTGTTCCCGACGTTACTGCTCTCAATACTGAGACTTTGGCCATCGGACGCACTCTCCCTGGATATGCTGCTGGTAAGGGCAACCTCGATGCCATTATCAGTGACTCCAAGCTCTATGTCCTGCAGACTGCTCCAGCGATTGCTATCTTTGACCTGAAGCATAATTCTTATGGTCCAAGAGTGATCGACTTGAGCGGACTTGGAAACCGTGCTTCTTGGACTGGAATAGCTGTTTACTGAGTGCTTTGGTTCATAAGACCTCAATGAGGATTGGATGCCTCGGCAGGCTCAGCACTGATATCTGATTTACTTAGAAAATGTCACTTTGTACCAGCGAATCTACTACTAGTTGTTCCATACTTGCATCTACTTCACTTCTGCCATTTGATCATACGAGAGTAAAGGGCCTGGCTCGGATTGAGTTGGATCCCGGAACTTTCATTGATAGATATCTTACCTCAAAATACAAATAGAAATCCCCAATGTTACCTTCATAAAATCAGTTTTTATCTCAATCCAATTTCTGCCTTGAGTGTTTGATGGGAATGAAACCTTCTCGTGTTTAGGTTAGGTCTCTGCCTCTGAGGAACCTTTGCTCTGAAGCGTTGCATGGGTTCTAAAGCATGGAGACTTGTAGTACATCTATTCGAAGCAACATCGGAATTTAAGTAAGATTAATACAAGTTTTAGGTAAATTTAGTAAACCTTAGAATATATTTTTCAAGATACTCTGACTCGAGGTTGGAAGTTTTCCGGCTCCCTGAAGACGGGTCATGGCTCGTATTGAACAACAGAACGACTCCAGATGCATGTGAGATCTTGAGGCTAGCAGGAATCGGATTACTGCTTCCTCCATTGATCCATGCTTTCACGGAGAACTCCGACAAGAAGTTGCATCTCGATCACGTACGTCCCAGCCCAACGAGGCCAATGCTCAAGTCTGACAAGCCAAACATCGCCCTAACATGTTTTACGACGCCTCGTTTCATAACACCAAGTTTCAGCTTTCGGCTCATGCCAACGGTATTCCATGAGCCAAGGATGTATTTCCGTGGCAGTGAGTGACAGCTGAGTCGCCTAATCGTCGCGGAACCGACATCTTCGGGGATCTAACCTAGCGGCATTTGAATGGTGGGTTTTACTAAGGTAGGGGAAAGGAGGCTATCCACAAGTGGGCCTCAGCTGTGAGACCCTAACGTTGGGCCCCTGAGTAATTTAACGGTTTATTGGGATAAGAATAGCAACTGCACAGTCATTGACATGGGCGACTTGGATCCAAGGTTCGGAGTAATTTCAGACAAGATTGGACTGGTATCTGTTCTATTTACACACAAATAACTAAGAATGTTTAAAGCTGGGTTGTCGTTTCTGGAGGAATGACTGGATCCCCTCGTTGAAATCATCCAGCCCAAACGTCGAATAATACAGCGCCTTTTCATGCGTCATCCCAGCATCTAGGGTCGAATTTTCCACTGTGACAGGGGTTAATCACCAACGGACAACACCGTGGAATCTCATTCGTCAAACTCACCAGTCAAAACAGCTTTCTTAGCCGTTTTGATAACCGGAGCCGACAGACGCGCGATCTTCTCAGCCAGCGCCGTCGCTGCTTTGACTACGTCTGACTTGGGGAAGACCTTTGTTACAACGCCAAGACGCTCGAATTCAGCTCCACTTGCTGGCTCGCCCGTTAGAACGAACTCCATTGCCTAGAACCGGTAGTCAGTGATTGTCACTAAGGTTTGGGGCTGGTTTGATCGTGAGATACCTTGTGTTTTCCTAGGGCACGAGCCAGGCGCTGCGTACCGCCCGCACCAGGGATGGTACCAATCTTGACCTCTGGAAGACCAAACATGGCATCTTCAGCAGCGTAGATGATGTCGCACTAAACCATTAGCTTAGATCATGCGTGAGGATTGATGTTTCGACTTACAGCAAGAGCAATCTCGAAACCACCACCCAACTGTGCACATCTCATTAGTTCAAACTCTGAGTGGCGATCAGTAGATCGATCACCTACAGCGAAGCCAACAACAGCAGCAATGAGAGGCTTGGAAAACCTCGCTAGCGCATCCGTCAAATCCTTGAGAAACTCAATTTTATGGGCTTTCGAAGTCGACAGCTCCACCAATTCGTTTAAATCCATGCCAGCTGCTCCCGAAACTCAATTAGCAGCCGCATTATCAGAACAACTTTATCCCACGAAAGAACTCTCTATTCTTCCGATGGAGAAACTTTGAACTTACCGCAAAAGTGCCCTTCAGGTCCACCAGTCAAAACCACAGCGTGCACAGTATCCACTGAGTCTAGATGGTCCAGAGTGGCGACTATTTCGTTTATCGTATTCTGTGAAAAGGCATTGCGTTTAGCTGGTCTGTTGAACTGAATGAGTGCGACGCCAGTATCGCTGTTGGTCGAAAGCTTGATATCCTGGAGGTTCTCCATTGTGACGTGTCTCTGAAACGGTCGTTGTAGAGGAAATTAAGTCAAATCTTGGTTATGATGAAAAAGAAGCAATTCGTAACTGGAAGATGAGCGAAGCCAATTGTTTAAGTCTTTCATCATACATGAGGGTCTCGTCAAGCGCATTGACAGTTTGTCCCTTGATCCATCGTGCTGAACTCGTGAAAAAACCTCGAGTTTCGACCTTGTGGAGTTTTCTGTCTCGTCACAGATTCCGGAACGGTCGTTTCAGCATTTGGGGCAGGTCAATTGAAGATCTACACGACGCCTCAACGGTTTTGTTACTCTTTTCGTTATCCCACTCTGATTACAATTCTCTTTGTAAGTATCCCAACTAGCCAGCTTCCCTAAACAACAGAAAAGAAGCACTGACGAAAGCCGTTGAAGTCCACAAAACGTGACGAGTTTCAGGGCCCCTTGCAGGTTCCCTTCCCCACTCCGAACGGTAAGCCTATTCTGTTGTAGTATTGCCCTGTCAAGCTCGCCATTTACTACGTAAAACAGAACGATCTCCGTTTCGTTTTGGGAATCTCGTACTAAACCCTGATCGTTACGCCTCTGATGTACAGGGACCTGCCTTCATCTGCCTTGGTCACTGCGGCGGATCAGCTTCCCTAAAGAGTAGAAATCCCAACGGAGCGTTATGCATCTGAGCCAAAAGATCTCACTAATGCAACCTTATTCGGCCGAATCCACATGCTAAAGACACTCAGGGTTTTATGCTGCCAAGTATCGAGCTGCCGGATACACTTGATTGCCGTAGACGTTTCTTGTTCCGAAACCAGAAGCGGAAATTTAGTCGATATGCTGTGCTGTTAAGATTCTCCGTCATTTCCAATTCCAATTTTCTTCGCAGGTTACAAATACTTAAGGAGATCGCCATGACGCAGCCTTGACGGCACGGTCGGTGGTCAGACGTACGTTCTATGCCCAAAGCGTCCCATAATGTCTTCTTCCTATTCTTTCAGCTCTCTTGAGAGCCTCTCCCTGGCGGATAGAGTGTTATTCAACCGATTCAGCAAGGGACCCGAGTGTCCTATTCCGTATAACGTTGCTCATCACGCTTTTGAGGCCGTTGCGCTGGCGCACCCCGATCTCATTGCGGTTCGACATTATGATGGGAGCACTATCACATACCGAGAGCTCAACCGAAGGGCAAACATGTTGGCCAATGAGCTGATACATACTTTCGGATTGATGGTTGGCGATCGTGTTGTGTTGGTGTACTCACGTTGCATTGAGATGGTTATCTTCATCCTCGCCGTTCTCAAGGCTGGTGGACAATACGTGCCATTGGATGGTGGTATCGTCACCGACGACACATTAGGCTTTGACATTGCCGATTCAGACGCTCCCGTTGTTCTATGTCTCCCCAAGTTCTTTGACAAGGTTATTCGCAGCATTCCAGATGATCGTCGGAACATGGTCAACGTTCTCGATCTGGACAGCCACTCGGATCTCTGGCGCAGAGGCAACCCTTCACATCCTATGGTGGAGGTCGGCCCGGATGATGGTGCATATGTCATCTATACTTCGGGTACCACAGGTCGGCCTAAGGGTGTGGACGTGAGACATCGAGGTGTCACCAATACTCTTTTGGCAGAGCCATCCAAGCTGGGCATTAGGCCTGGCAGAAACGTGGCACAGCAGCTGAATGTTGCTTTCGATATGTGTAAGTGAGATCTGACTGAGATAAACTAACTGGACTAACCATCTTTGTCAACAGGTGCCTGGGAGATCTTAGGTACAATGATGAACGGCGGAACTCTTCACATCAGAGGCAGTGGTCTCGAGCCCTGGACCGAGTGTCTTCAACGATGCGACACCATCATTGCAACACCTTCGGTCGTTCAAAAATACATGCCACGAATCCAAGACTTTCCCAATGTCGATACAATCGCTGTCGGTGGCGAGCCTTGCCCTTTGGCACTGGCTGAGAAATGGGCTCCCCATGTCAACTTCTGGAACGTCTGTGGACCAACCGAGATCAGCATGCTCAACACGGCGCATCTTCACCAACCAGGCATTCCGCTGTCAATTGGCAGGCCTAACCCCAACACGAATGTTTACATCTTGGATGATAATGAGAATCCTGTTCCAATTGGCCAACCTGGTGTTATGTGGGCAGGAGGTCCAGGCGTTTCTCGAGGCTACATCAATCTACCTGAACTAACAGCCACTCGCTACAAGCTGGACAAGTTCACCAACGATGGGTATACTCTCTACAATCTCACTGTCACGAATTAATACTGACATGGGTAGCAATATGAT
>JABCJW010000903.1:0-32489 GCA_013184375.1 Fusarium newnesense | reverse complement strand
TCGTTCAAAGGCTGGCAGGGGGAGCGCCAAACTCAGGATTCCTCAGAAGTGGGAACGAGCTTGATCTATTGACGATGATGCTGCTGCTGATGATACTCCTCCTCCAAAGAGGACAGGGCGAGAATCCAGAGTAGCGCAAACTCAAGGAGGTCGACTGCCGCGAGACTGATCCAATGGCCGGGGTCTGGGAACGTAACGCTCGGAATGAGGAGAGAGAGAATGGACGAGTGGAGCTAAGAAACCACGCACTAGATTGCACCCGTTGACGGCGATGTCGAAGCTAGCAACTTGACTGCGGAAATGCTCAATCAATGAACTTCGTACTTAATAATGGCTCGACACGACCTTGAACAACGGCTGGTACGCGGCGTGAGATGGAGTCGAAGTCGGGTATTAGTATATGTCAGAATGCTTGATCAGATCCAGTACTGAAATTTGCGATTTGGCCACAGTTGATGCAGATGCGGTAGGATTCGTGGCTGTATATCTCAATGTTTTGTTGTTGTTTTTAGTCTTGATATTTCGAATTTGATGTTTGCCTCTTTTTTCTTCCGTCTCCTGGGCAAGCAACTAGACAGGGATTGGTTGACTGGCAAAAGAAGGTACAATAGTGTACACAGACACGGAGCTGGGCAGCGCTGAGCCACTAGAATGGCGGGCAAGGACAAATCCTGCTACTGCGGACCGTGGTGTCTCTGCAGGCGCTTGAGTCAGCGCGGGGACACGGAAAAGCACGGTACAGTACAAACGATGTGGATAAGAGTCGAAAGGAGAGAGAGGGAGGATCGAAGATCGAGGTTTAGAAGAGAAGAGCCAGCTATCTATTTGTTGCTGCGGGAATGTGGAGGTGGGAAAAGGTTGGAGAAGAGGGAGATGTTGAAACACAAAGGACAAGAACGGAGGAGGAAAGAGGAAGGAAGGAAGGAAGACTGCGTGTGGGCAGTCTCGAGGGAACGCAAGGTATAGTTAGAAGGCCCCAAACCCAAGCAGTACAACCTCCTGGGAATCACCAACAGCGCACTACGAGGAGATCAGATGTGAGATCGGCGCCTCCATTGTCATCCATTTACCACTGAAAATAGGTGGCCTGGGAGAAGCAAGCAACAACCTAATCCAGGCCTGCACGCGCGGAAGCAAGCAAGCATAACCTATACATCAGAACCAGCTCACGCCTTGCCCTGAGGAGATACAGATCAATTCCGACATCGATGCTTCATAGTTCAAAGCATGCGCATGTTGGGGAGCGCAACAACCCTTTCCGCAACATCCAATAGGTACAATACATAGTGCACCAACCTCCTACAGGGGGGGCTTTCGAGTCTGTCAGTTTACCTCAGTGCATGGATCGACCGGTACAGTACCAGGGGCCTGCGGCGCGGTTATTTGTCAGAGATCCTTATCCAGATCACCCGATCAAAATACGGCAATGCTCCTTACCGAATCAATGATGTCCTCTTTGCCTATAATTATCTCTATGAGAAGCCATCTGGGTATATCGTACTAGAATTGTCAATGTTATCCCAAGAAACATGGCCCAAGTAGGACAGTGAGCGTCACAAACAAGTCGATTAGCAAGCGCGCCTCAGTAAGCGTTCATGCTGCGGCGTTGGGTTGTGACGCCTGGGGGAAACGGTCGCGGGTAGAGGTACCGCCCACGCGACAGGGATTTCAAGGTCGCTGGCTAGGGGACACGATGGCATGACGGTTTACGATATGGTATGGGTGTGGAGAGGAGGGCGGTAGGGATCCGAAGAGAATCGATCATGGATATGTGGGGCTTGGAAGAACAAACAAGGATCAGTGACCGATGAAGCAGACAAGGGCAAAGGTTGAGAAGGCTATGTTGCCCTAGGGCTGGCTGTGGTATCTCATAGCAAGATCTCGGGGAACTTGCATCTCTTCACATGCCATGCTCGTCATTCGTATAAATACATTAGGAGGCCGTATTCACCAGCCATCGCTGAGGCTTTAGAGAAAAAGGTGAGAGTCGAAGAAAAGGCGAGACACTGGTTTACTCTTCATCATTGCCGTCGATTCAAACACCGATCCAGGCTTTGCGCCAATGGCTGGGGCATGACGATAGCCCGGTGCAGTAGCGTCTAGGCTTTGGAGATCTCCAATCTCAAGTTCTGCAAAATGGTACGACTTCCGGGGGGCCTTGCTCCTGGGGTCAGCAGCGGTCTGGTTTTAGTAGTCCACAAACAACACAGGGAGACGCCCCCGGACCACACCACTCAATGCCACTCAAATGGTGCTTATGATTTTTTATGAAGCTCCCACATGGGCACGAGCCATCTTTGTTCGGGTCTTTTTCAGTGTCGTATCGCGATGAATCAATAGTGAGGGCAAAATCAGCGAGCGTGTCACTGCTGGGAAATTATAACCCAGCACTACTATTTCTCTGATAGAAAGAAAAATGAGCACATCGGAAGAAGGTCCCTGGATGCGAGGCCTTGTCAGAGTGGTTCGCAGTGAGTGTTATTGTTGAAACTTAGCATTCTCTCACTGAGCTGGAAACTTGTCCCCCAACGACATATCACATTTCAATTCAGCACAGGTGGTCCCCTGCCAACTGTATTATACAGTTGCATTATCCCCCATCCCCTGCCGCAACGCGCTAAGGGAGTGGGAGCTAGGAGTGCAGCGCTAAATTGAGAGAAATAGGGGCAAAGAGCGAGAAACATTACATATGACGGCTCAGATGGAAGATGCGCGAGATTGACATACGGGAGGCAGAAAGAGAAAACTCAAGGCTCAAGGTGTCGATTTCGCTGAGGAACGACGGGCAAGCTGTGTAATACTGCAAACCACATCGAGTGTCCAGGAACGATGGGATGATCAACGAGGATACGTTGAAGATATTGGTGCTAAGCCGCTTCATCAAGTCCCTAGAGCAATGACGAACTGGTGATTGTTGGACAATGGACGATGCGCGAGATGGGTCGCTTCCCATACTCAGATTGGGTGCCCCATTTTATGGGCGGCACCGCAGCCAGATACGTCAGTGGGCAAGGACCAGGCCGTCAGCATCTTATGCCCACCTGGGTAAGGAGCAGGAGGTCTCATATGGAACCTGTCGACCTTACATGGAAGAAACTTTGTCGAGCTACCAGACTGCACTTAATCTGAGCCCAGCACGTGTACCTCGCAGGTAGTCCCTTGTGAGAGAACCCCAATCCGAACGGCCCCCGCGGCTCCGTAGGGATGGTCCATCCGCCACCACGCGAAGTTGTCGACTGAGCGCCGCTCTGGCGGATACGCATTACCCAGTGTCCAGCCAGCAGAGCAGAGATGGCCTGCGGACCTAATCTCTCAAGATCAGACACGCCCTCGATTAGTGCGCCGCTATGATGAACGTGTGGTGGGCATGTCGCCACTCCACTCTCTCACAAGCCAAGATGAGATGAGATGAGATGAATACGTAGATGCTATGCTTGCGCTTCATCAGTACAGTACAGTACTAACGTAGTGGAAGATGCTTCCATTAAACCATCCAATACGCATCGCCCAACGACAGTCCGTCATGTTTCAGCCGATGGTTAATCGTAGATGGCTTTTGGTCGATAAATTTGACGAGCATTATAGAATGTAACCCTCGGTAATAGCATGTCCTATGCATTTAAGTGCAGACCAATGCCAGACCGTGCCACGCCATATCAAGTTAAAGTAAGTCCATCGTGTAATACCAACTTCAGTTCTCTCCCACTGCTGAAAGACCTGGTTATGGCATTCGTCGACCTTTCGAATAATAGGCACATGGCTTACTTGCCTCAGATCATGAAACTTCAGATCAAGCAGAAGATCGCATCACCAGCCTGCACCTCAAACAAATGCTGTGGAAGAAATAAGAGAAACTAGCGCTACACGGTATAAGTGTGTTGTGCATCACTGTACATCAAATCGTCGTATCCCGGTTGCCCGATCCATTCTCACCCCAGCATCATCCTGGCGGTCCATCGCGCATTCTCATGTAATCTCCGCGGATCCATTCTCACTGTCCTTCCAGAACAGCATACAAAATAGGAAAGGCGCGTGTGCCTTTACCGTTCTGTGAAGCTTTGGGCTTCGACGCATGCCAAAGCTCGTTTCGATGCTTCATTTGCCTGGATGAGCCTCGTTTCTCTATCATCTTGGCTGTGACCCTCAGATGTGACCTTGCAATCACAAAGACCCTGACGGAATCATGATCTGCACGGGCTCGTGCCATTAATGTGGTAGAGGTGAGACCAATGTCGCATATCAACAGAACCTAGAACAACATGGGCTCTGCTGCAGTTCTCCAGAAGTCTAGAAGGGATGTTTTAAGCACTGGCCTTTTCTTGACGTCGATGAATTGCTTAATCTCCTCCGCTAGGGTCCTTTTCCTTGGGGACACGCGAATTTACCTCCATGCACCGCTAGGATGGCAGATGATGCTCCCACGACATGGGTCTCCCTGCTAGTTACCATAGATGGTGAACATCCTCCCTTGAGAGAGATATCGTTCACGATGTTGTTTCCAGTCGCTTGGGACCGCATCGGCTATGCCGCTGAATAGTCAATTGCGTCGGTCTTGTCATGAGCTTAGCGAGTAACAGACTGGGTCTTGTCTGGTGATTCGTCACTCCGCCATTTCTTCCAAGTGTGGAGTATCCTTTTCACTGTCGAGGAGTTTAAACACGTTCTTAGGAACATCCATGACCCCTAAGGCCTGGCCAAAAACCGCATGCAACTCCATTGAATATCTCCGTTTTCGTATATGGTGAAGTATCTCAAAGATTATGAGGATCCTCCTGCCTGGAACCTGACCTCAAGTACTTTGTCATTGAGTAGTTTCCGATGCATCCAGCCGACATTCTGGTAAGCTGTCTCCCCAGCTCTCCTGCTATTGTTAGCTACATATGATGGCGTTAGATATCTTGCAGCTCGCCTGTTAACTACTGCAGTGCTACGGCGTTACGTTGCTCAATGATGGGACTAGCACGACTCGGAGAATTCTGCCAATGCAGTACCAGTACATACATACCACGTACGTCTTGTGCTTGTGCCATCAGGAATCGCGTTTCTAGCCGAACTTGCTCAGGGATGCCTTATTGATGTTACTCACCGGAAAACTCTGCCTTATTAAGTACTACTGACAGGCAGTCGATGTCAATCAGGAAAGGAACTCCCTTATGCCTACCTACTATAGTACAGTGTGTATGTCCAACGGGTGAATGGAAATGGAATGTTTCTAGTCACTAGCCTTCCCTCCTCTCCACCACTGAGGTGAAATTCAACGGTGTAGGCAGCTGAAGCGCCCAAATCGCAGGGCTGGTGGGAAGAAAGGCCTACCGGAAAAAACTGGAGCAGTCCATACTGTATTTACCGAACCGATGGAAGCCCCAATTGCTTCCATTCTTCGAACGGCAGTCAGCTCCTAATCTGTCCAATCTGGCCTAGCTTGATTGACCTTCAACATTAAATCGACCCACCAAGATCAAAAGAGCACGATGCAAGCCTCGAGATGCTGGGTTTCCTGCAGGATCATGAGTTTTCATCTTAAATCTCCTCCTTGCTTTTTCTCTTCTCCCGTGCCCACCCCTAAGTCCCGAAGCTTTCTCGATATCATCTGGCGGCACAGTCCACCATTGTTCCCGAGTCATACGTTTTCTTGCAATATCGGCCTGTGCCCCGGGTCATGATGTATTTCTGCCGCCTTCAATACAATACTACTGTCTTTTATAGCTGCCAATGTGCAAGCATCGCCTGTTCGTGGATCTATTCGATCGTCTAGGCACTGTATCTGTACCACCTGTGTTCCATGGTCAAAGGCGCTGGATGCAGCGAATCGGATAGCAATTTGTCCCTATGTTTGACAGTAGACAAGCATGGTGATTTCTTGGCGAACATCGGATCCGTATACTCGTTGTGTCTTGTATGCCGGCGACACGGGATCGCTGCCCGATACGAGAATTACTCGGCTTGTTTATGATGTTGCACTCGTTCCAAACGGCCAATATCATGCCCATCATCATCACAAGAGCATTAATATACACATGGAGGCTCAGACACTCTCGATCTAGGGTGCCGCCCAGTGAGACAACGGGGCTTGGGCTTGTGCTTCCGTCATGCTGTCCTCTCTACTGTATACAGAACTGTCATCAACGGTCGTCTCCCCTCCTCGGCCCGTAGCCCAAGGGTTCCTATTTTCGTTGAAAGGCTTAACCACTGTTCGTTCTGCCTCGACATCTTGAGAGATACCTCAGACAACCGAGCTTTCCCTTCATGTGATACTCGACCTTCCAACATGCACTTGACACTTGAAAGGCATTAGTATGCACAAATTGACTCTCACAGACTACCTCGGCATGAGGTACAGAACAATTTCTTCAAAGCAAGAAACATTCAACGAATCGATGGCCCCTGCCTGGATTTCGAGTCAGGGATGTCAAGTTCGGGAATAGCAGACATGAACTAGAACAGGGTGCTCAGGGTCATGCATGCATACTTCGCCCGGCTGAGGAAAAAGAAAGGAGCCCGACTTGCCCGACTCCCACATTTCGCAATCGGCAAAAGCACAAAATTATTATCTTTTTTGTTCCGTTCCAGCAATGCGGATGCCCTCGTCTGTTACGGATCATCGTGCGCCATATGTATCTCAAACTTATGTATATCGGGTCATATCACGGGCAGATATCTCCTACAAGTTTATTCTTACCATACCGGTATTGAACCGTCAAAACACACCAACCCAACGCAGTTACACCGCCCTCCTTCGCTTCGAGCTCGTGGCGTTAGGCCTGAAGAGAAAGTTCCAACGGCCGGGATCTAACGCTAGAGACAAATCGTCGATTCGAATGTGCCGAGATGGTCGATTCTAGATGGTCAGCCAATGGTCAAGTAACCGTTAGCTGAATGTTACTGGCTAAAGGCTTGCTAGGCCCAACCTGTGTGAAGATGCTGTGCTGTGCTGAGCTGTGCTGTGCTGAGCTGTGACTGTGACTGTGTGACGCAGGACGGTAGCCAATGTCGTCAGGGGGCTAGATCTCGAACACATTGTGGCCTTCCCCTGCGCTGAAGGGATATCTGATTCCCAGAAGGCTAAGCATTCATGTGGAAGCGATCATGAGATCCCCACGATGCGGCGTCGTGCACGGTTGGAGGTAAAGACCAATTCGAGCCACTGGCAGCCAGCCTTCGCCCACCATCAGCCTCAAATGCGTGTCTTTGAGTTGCTACTAAGACTTCCTTGGACAAGCCACCACACGCTGAATTAAGAATCCAATTGGTCTTTGTGGACCGGCACAGCTAGATCTCACACCGTGGCAGGCTAGGGAGACTAGAAGCCTAGAACATCGTCTACTGCAGCGGAGGCTTGCGAGGTGGTCTGATGTCGATCGCTCTGTGGGACTATGTACAGTACAATACATAGTAATTATTACGCGGTAGTTGACCAAGGCAAGCTTAATCCTTGAGCACTAATGTAGCCATCCAGCCTCCCCCGAAACGCCCACTGGCTCGCCGCCTGCACACGACCATGCAGTTGTACGAAACAGCCATTGTTATTGCATCCATTGCATATGATAAAGAGGCAACAGGTGAGGTTCTTGAGGATGGGGGTGCACGGCTGATAAGGTTGAAATACATCAGCTTTGCTGTTACACAGCCAGCTCATCAGACACTTATGGATTCTTACATATTTGTGACCCCTGAGCAGTCACCAACTGACCCTGGGTTTCATACCCTTCAAAGGTACAGTAACGACGAGAACAATCCTTTCAAGACTTGCAGTGTACGCTAGGTTCTTTCTCCCAGACAATGGAACAGTCCCGGTCGGCGGGAGTCGCGGGGGGGTTTATGTGATGCCATCTTGATTCACGCCTCCGGACGGTACGTAGGTATCTATCTACTAAACTACATAAGGATTGCGGGTGCGTTTCCGCACACTACACCAGATCAGATGCGCCCGTCTCAGCTCGGGTCTACTAAGATTAAATTGTCGATTTCTTGAGACGGACGGGACACACTGCAAGATCCAGGTACCTCGATCCGTTATACCCCGAGGTATCATATCGGCCGATGCTATCCTGCGTCCTGCATCCTTCATCCTTCAACCGTGACGTTGTGTCAACCACCGCGGGTACTTTGTCCCGCAGCGCTGGCACCACCCAAGAAAACAGAGTCGCCAGATCGAATGGTTTAACTGGAGTATGGCCCCTGGTAGTGAGCAAGTCTCCTACGATGTTGCATCGCTCACTGCTCGTTTCCTGTTCTGGTATCCTAGGTGCCGTACTGCACTGGAGAACAGCCCCCTCTGCCTTGTGAGGTCTCATCTTCGGGGTTTTTTGTTCACTTTCTGGGTGGTTTATCTGACGACTGCTAACCAATGACCTCCTTGCAGGTGGATCTGGAGTTTAACGGTAGCCGGGGGCCTCAGAAACGGGTTTGACTTGAAGCTAACAAACTTGCAAACAGGCCAAAGGTTCGTTCATCCAAAGGCTACCATTACTGAACGCGGATGGCCTCTCCACTGGAAACACACGTGGTGGACCGCAAATGCAGGGCGACGGGCAACGGGCGAACTGCCTCTCGAAACCCACCAACTGGCAACATTCCATCCGTGCAGGCGAAACGCTTGCACTATAGGAGAAGACTTTATTAATACGAACTGGAGACAGCGTTCTTTGACAATGACCGTCGCTGTGTCCGAGTGTGGGTCCGGGGCCGAATGAGACGGCTTGGAGATGCCAAGCTTGTGAACAATGCAAAAGTTCATGATCTCAGAAAGAACCTCGACTACTGGTACAAGATATCACGCTCGAGAAGCAGATTGTGGAGAGATGATACTGCTCGAAGCTCGGGCAACTTGCCTTGTTGGCCGTAAAAAGAATTCATACGCGTGACGGAGATGGTCCACCTCCATAACATAACATTCCTCTCCTTCTTTTGGGTTCCCTTGTCCTAGGAAATATAGATCTACGCATCGGCTCCTGGTATTGATGCAATCTCTGATCCCTTCCAGGGCTAATCTAACCGTTGCTTTTTTTCCCGAGTTCTTCAAGTTCGCATAGGTCACAGATACGAGGCCCAGGAACCAAACTTTGTCGGCAGTTGGCAAGGTTTATTATGAAATCTACCATATGGGATCTGCAAAGTGACGACTACCTAGAAAACTCTGAAAACTGTAGTATGTTGGTCTCGACCAAAAGACATGCTTCACATAACGATGCTACAATGAAGTCCCTTGTGTTATTCTTAACAGCACAGGGTCTTGCTGTTGGTAATTCTTGTTGGATCCTTCTAGCCTTCCCAGTCAGGCACCTCGTTGAACTTTATGAAAGAAGAAAACGGGGCACTCCCGCTGGGGCTTCCTTGTCCTTCACTAGGTAGTAGGTATGTAGGTAGGCAGTTAGTGTCATGCCAAATTATTATGACAACCGGTTAACCTACTAGGTAACTTCAACTAACCAGACATTCTACCATGGGAACCAAAGACAAGACCACCGCGCGCTGTTGTTACGATAATGGCCAGCGGCTGGCTTTTGATTGAACCTCCCCGCCCTTCTGGTCCTCATCGATGTCGATCCACTTGTCGAATCTCGTTTAAGAATCCGTGTTAATATTCTTAGTCCCTACCTCCACGTGAGATAGTCAAAGGCAAACGCCTCTTTGAATGCTAATCGTCATCAGCAGTGATGTGAATACCTAGCCAGCCATATGATATGCCCTCAATATCATTTTGAACTAGAGTCATCTCGCTGCCACTGTTGAATGTTGATGTTCGTTCAATCCTACTTCGGCTGGCCTCAAACTTGCGCCAGCCCAACCGATGTTGATCATCGGAAGTGACAGAGTGGTTGCCGGCATGGATACCTAAAGTGTCACTTTGGTAAATCATCCCCGATGGATCTCATGCAAGCGCCGCCGCTCTCTGCACACATACATACAAACATACATATAGTACAGGAGCCTGAAAGTTTCAATCCCCGGCTTCCAGCCCTCCGCCAGGACCCCCTGGCCATCAACTGGCCTCCTTTCGATCTTCGCAAATCGACTCTGCACATACATGGGTCCAGCGATGGTTCGGAAAAGTCACTCTCCAAGATCCCCTAACCTAACAAAACCGGCAATGCAACAGGGCATCTTTTCCTAAGGAAGTAATCTTATGCATCAAGGATTCCTGCCGTTGAGCACTCATACATACACATGTCGACAGTGAGCCCCTCCTTGCCTTCCCGTTGGATGCCATGGTCGTTCTGACAGGTCTTAAGACTAGCCTAAACCCCGGGGGTGCTCTCGCGGCACAGATATCGTATAATATTCGCCGAGAGTTTAACCACAAACAGGTATCCTGAGGTACATCTCGTGCAGTCAACTTACCCAAAATGACCCCAACCGGACCAATGTGACGGGCGTTGGCAAGGTCTCATCCAGCCGTACATAATTAACGCAAAACAGATCTGATATGATCAGTGGTTGGTTAACGGCACATCCCTACCACTCAATATTGTCTCTGGCCAACCACGCCCGTCCCGATGTACCTAAGTGTGCGCTGCAGCTTCTCGATTCCAACGGTCTCGATGATGCACAGCACTCAAAAAAGCAACGAATAACGTTGATTGGCAAGGCTCAGCTCGTCGCCAGCCCCTCCCTTCTCGAGAGCCGATTTGCGGACATGCTTGTCATTTTCTTACAGTATTTCTTGAGATGCTGATAAGCGCAGCATCAGCAATGTGATATGGCGAGTCATTCGGCAGTACTGTCACATCGTGCATGATGCGTTGCAAACCCCAGACTCAATCTGAGATGCCGTGTCAAATTGAACTGGGTAATCACACCCTCTTTTGAATAAGCGTTTTGACACAACCAAGCATGAGGCCTCCACCGTTCAATTATGTGCTATGTAAAGCTAACTCTAATAAGATGCCGGGAAACAGTAGCTTCACATGCGACGCCCTGTCAACTGCCGACAACGAAACATGATACATACTATTCTCAAAACCAAGCATCTCGCAATGGCGACTACCGCGAAGACCTTTGCGACCCTTGGGCGGGCTGACAATAATCCTTGATTGGGTGTTTAGTCCTCACAAGCAGAGCAAGATTTTGGGGGGGGGGTAAGACCCAAGACCGTCCCCACGGCACATTCAGCCAACGCCAGCCGATCGGATCACGGTACAATGACGTGGCCGTGCTTCCACAAAGAGGCCCCCAGATCGATTCCTGATTTCTGGGTCTACACCTTGAGTCCTTGGCCTCGAAACATTGCCGAGGCGCACACGGAGATGCAGATGGAGATACCCACCACAGTGCTGGTGAGGATTCCAATGCTACGCCAAGTCCTACTGTGTTTTGTGAGTTGACAGGGGTGGGTTGCGCCCGAAGCGATCGGTGAGGATTTTGGAGTTGCCCGTGGCTCCTCCAAACGCCAGATTCCCGCTCGGTCAAGGTCGCTAGTTGGTTATCACATTGAGCAGTCAGATATCCTAAACGGGTTTGTGAGCTGTTTGCCACTCGCGAGAGGGATTTGTGCATGTCACCACCATATTAGATACCACGATCATGAAGACGGCACAATATGTTTAGGCTGAAGGCCAACGGCGAGGCATCTGACACAACATATCGTGCAATCATTCCAAAAGGATGGACTCCCATTGAGCAGCTCAGGAGAAACAAGGACAGGGGTCTATCGACCATCAACACCAGGACGGAATGGCGGGAACCCTGGGATCTGGCTTGCTGTGGGGCGGATTCGACAGTGCGATCGTCTGATCCCAGGGCGCCGTGCGCTAGTGAGATCCTGCCCGTCCCGGGAGCACACCACACCGCTTTCAGTGCTTCCATACACCCCTTTTTCGTGAGGATAAAACCGAAGACCGTCAGCCAAAGCCTACGGGCCACCAGCAGGCGAAGTCTAGGACAACGGTAACTCTTCCAGACTTGATTCATCAGCTCCATGAGTTCGATATATGCACAGCGGGATAGGGACTGCGTCAGGGCTGCAGGGAGACACAGGAGACTTCTGAAAAATCTGAGATCCTGGGTCCACGCATGGATGGATACTTCGATCGCAGAACTCCATTAGCTCAGCATGTCAAACATGCAGCAAGACCCTTGGAACCTACCAAGCTTTCTGTCCAGGTAAAAAGGGAACCAGCAAATACTACCGGCCGGCATACCATCACCCACCAGTTCTACAAGTCTGTGTCATTTGCGCTTACCGCCTGCGCACGACAAGCGCCGAGGGTTGTGATGTACTAAAGTCCTTGTGGTCTTCAGAATCGGCAAGTTATTGGCTACCATTACTCAATGTCAACCTCAGATGAATGCCAATGTAGTCTTAGCCAAAATTGGTCAGACAAATCACCACTTTGACTACCGTTGGCTTGACTGGCAGTTCTGGACCCTCCTTTATTCAAGTTGTGAGCGAATAGTGTTTGTGCAAGTGTACAGTATATTTGCACTATCATTGAAGGAAGGGTGCAAGATTCGGGCTTCAAGCCACACCACGCCCAGCAACGTTCACAATATGTGTGGTGCTTTCTACTAACCTTGGCATTGAAGAGTGGCCTGATTTTGCAGAAAGCCACTATCGGGCACTTGCACGGACTGCCCAACTCATCCTAGCTCCGGACCGCTTATACGGTTCGTCAGCCTCGTTGGATCGTAATCGCTCACGACAAGGCTAGCCGTCAGAACGTTATTTGCATCCGCGGTGTAGAAATTGGCCATGAGAAATAATCTGCCAAGCAACCGCCACGTTCCGGCCTTGGGCTTTGAGTTTTACGAGTCAACGGCGCTGGGAAGCAGCTTCTAACCGAGCTCTAAGCGTGCGCCACCAAAGGTATTCACGCTATGGAGAGTTTTACGGAGTCTTCTCATTGCTGGTTCTTGAATTGTGGAGTATTGGCGTCAATGGCTTCGGGCAGTATTCCGCACCAGAACTCTCAACCTCTTGAACTGTTTATTATCTTGTCAGTCCAAAGGAATGTTCTCGAGCTAATAAGGCATCATGTTTGCTGGGGCTAGGTGACCTAGTTGATAGGTGTACCATGGCACGAGAAATTTGGTTCTCTTCCTCTGGCGCTGGCACCGATCCGTCGTCTCAGCCTTGCCAACCCTGGCTAGAAGCCAGACTCAACCGATAACTTATTTTCAGCCAGCTGAGGCTTGTTTGCTTCTTCTGCGGACTCTCTCAAGGGAAACTTGGGACCAATCATGTTGGCTGGGCTGGCGTGATCAATCATACGATAGTTATGCTGAAAAGCTTGTGCATCGGCTCTAGGAAACTTTCCTTGGGAGGAGTGATAAGATGCGATACAATTGACCAGTCATCAAGCTGCGAATTACAAACAACCTCCATTTCCGGATGATTGACGTTAACAAGTATAGATGCAAGCAATATGGATAAGGGAATACAACGCATACGACGTGGCAAAGAGTAATTGATGGGAAGAGGGAACTGAATCAAGCCCCTTCCCCCCAGCTTTCTATCCAGAAAGTTCCTCATGCCGCAGACTTTGCCGGGCTTTTGAACCCCAAGAATGTCATCGCATCTCGGCTCATCTAATCGCAATCGCATCGCTTCGTATCGTATCGCATCGTTATCGTGTCTCGTCTCCCCCAATATCATGGCGGGGTGCCACTCTGGTAGCTGGTTGACACCCCACTAACTTAGTACGTACCTAGGCACGCCCCTTGATTCTCCTTGACTCAACTTCAACGTGTTGATTCACTTTGATGCTGGTCTTTCAAGGTTAAGGACAGACTAAAAAACATTATCGACGTGTCTATCAGTTCATGGAAGAAAACGTCTTTATTGAGAACATTCCCCGCTATACTGTCTCCATCACAATCACATCCATGAAAAATGGTGCCAAGTGGCCCTGATCAAGCACACGCCTGAATATACACAAGTCGTGCCAGTTCACGAGACAGCACACTGACCATCGTCATGAGTCAAGTTGAGCATCATAGTGAACGCCACGCAAGACAAGCAGTTCCAGAGAACCCTTCGAGAAGAACACCAAACAGTGATTTAGTTGAGCCAGAGGCGTCAGACAAATGGGAGAACTGCCGGCCTAGCGTGTCCTTGATTTCTGGTATCTTACCCTCCCATGAGCATGATCATGATCATGGCAGAAGGAAGCTTTTGGCGAGAACATCACCACACCATTCCATGACGAAACTTGTTCTCCGGCACTCTCCATCACGGTTCATCCATGTCTTTGGGTTTGTTTTCTAGCTGCGTTTCCGTCGGGTGATAACTGCATGCTCTAACGGCTGCCTTTCTTTTTCCACGTACGTTTCGTGGCCTAATCGTCCCACGAATGCTGCATTAGCGCGTGGAGTTGTATGTGGTGGCCGTCGATGTTTGCTTCTTCTTTGTCAACTTCCTTTCCGCCCATGGAGTCCCCTCTGGCATGCGGACGTCCTTTCAAGGCAAATTTACTTTTTACGGATTCCCTTTTCAGTTTACCGTGACATGGTTCTGGTAAATCATCAAGGACAGACATCACCATCTTCAGCTTCGGCTCCGCACTCCGGAATTGTAACGCAGATCAAGGGCTGGGTCGTCCTTCGCGTTGACTACCGGGGAGCTTCTGGCGCAAGGTCAAAGAGTTGCAAAGCGGGCCCTTCGAGCGTCTGTTTGGTCTTGTATCGGACAACACATCCCAAGGGTCCGAGATCATGCACTTGCTGGACTCCAACTTAGTCATGTCGATTGTTGAGTGTGGCCTATCACCTGTTGGCCTCTCGTGTGACATGAGTGGAAATGGAATAATCGTCAAGGTAGGTGAGCCCTTGTTACCATAAATGACATTCTAGTCATGGTCATGCCGTAACTTACACCTGAGGGTGTGAAACTGAAGTCTACTTCTTGATCAACCGGGACAAGTTGCCATCGTGGCCAGAATGCCTGTTTTACTCAACTCGATCTCAGCAGATGAGTTTCCGCGCGTCAGGGACGAGATATGGATGCCCTTATGGATTTCATCTAGCACCCATGGGAACGACTTGCCTGAGACTATTGACGATCCGGCTCGTGAACTGGCCATGGTGTTGATAAGATCAAGCCCCAGGACCCTGAATTTACTTGTCCTTGGGTAGTTATGTCGATCATTCTGGATGAGTGCTGTGGTTGGCTAGTTTCAGCTCAATAGTGAGTTGACTCGCAATTAGTACCTTCGGACCTTAGGTCACCTTGATTAGTGCCTAAGACTGAGCTGAGACGCTAATTACTGTATCTTAGATCCCGCACGTACAGTATCCGCACGCATCAATCAATCAGCTGGCTCATCGGCAAGGGCTTTCTCTCTCTCTCTCTCTCTCGCTCTCACCGCTGGTGGCGGTGTCAAGAGACGGAGTCATTCACAACGCTAGAAGGCCCCTAGATCAGCCAAGAAGAGATGATGTGGGAATTTCGAGACAGCGGCTCCGTGATCGATCCAGGGTCCTCTGATTCAAGACTCAGATCGAGTGAGGTCCTCTTTCTGGTATATCAATGGATGTTGTTTGGCCCAGTGGGTTGAAGCTGAGATTAGGGCGAACCCCAGCCGCTTCTCCGGGGCACAACTATACTGAATCGGTGGTGGGTTTCCGAGCAGCGCATATGTGGGCAGCGCTATGGGTGCGCACAGCAAAAATCCATCGGTAGGCATCCACTGTCAATGCACAGAATTTCAGGTCTAGGGAGTTTGAGTGAGAGTGAGCAGGGTGAGGCTTACGAGCCGCCAGATTGACCCTGCATACAGCTACAAGCCATGGCCGCCATGTCTCTAACTTGACACCTACTTGAGACAAAGCAATGCCGACTATTGCAGATGAGATTGAGCTTGAAAGTTTCCTGCCAGACTGGAATGTCATTTGGACTCTATACTCTTAACTGAGCTGACTATCCAGGTAGCTAACGAAGTACTAAGTTATGAGTACACTGATTGGCTCAGTTGAATGATTCTAACTTCAACATTTTAACTCGGGAGCGTTGTGCTTTTGCTTTAGTGGTCATAACAATCTTCTTCATGTATGTCAACATCAGATCATATCCTGAGTAGATTCACTGGTTGCTTTTGGTCCTTGCCGCTTTGATCCAGTGTCATTTGGACGTGCACGATGGCGATGTGGTTGGAAAACCTTGCTTATTATGCAAAATGGCGACGGTGACGGTCATGGAAATGGGAATGTGGCACTTTCTTTTTTTGGCTATTCCTTGTTACCTGAGTGGGTAACCCTTTTTTTTTTCCTCGTCCCGCGCGGCATGCGAGATCTGGGTCCTTTGATATGATACTTGCTGTTTTTTGTTGGTTGGCAATCCTCTTAATATGATATGACATGACAGAGTTGGCCGATGGTTGGTGGTTGGTTTAGAGAAAACTTCTGGTGATTACATGCGTATGTGATAGATCGTTGTTTGTCTATGGGTCTGTTTGTCCTTGTGGCGCATGACGTGTGACCTTTTTGAGGTTCGGTTTCATCTTAAGGAGGTTGTCGCAATGGTTGAGGATTGGTGTCTAGGGTAACCAGGAACTCCAAGTAAAACACAACCATTCTTCGGTATGTCATACTTTCCGTCTTGTATCTTGCTGGTCTCACGTGGCTTAATACAGGAGCTGGCTCTTTACTTGGAAACACGTCAGTCTGAGATCTGGATGGATGCCGTTCCTGGCTAAAGCAGCATAGTCCAGTATTCCATTGTTCATGCATGGAGCCATAAGCAGATATGATAACTCGCAAGCGATATAGTACCTGACTCCTATCGAAGCGTTCCAGAAGCACGCCAGCATACATAAAAATACGGCGAGGAGCAAGAATCAACATGTGGTACAAAACGATAACATATCGGGGCAGATAGAATGGGTGGCCGGGGAAGCAAGAGTAGGTTTTATGAACTCCCAAAGTCTTTTAGAGTAAATTCTAAAGTGTAACCACTGAACAACGAAAGAGCGAGTTGTAAAGCCACAAGATGAATATACGGACGTCATTTGTCGATGCATATATCGCAGTGTCATGGCAGCATGTAAAGTGGCTCCAAGTTGGAGAACAACTGTCAAAAACCATGGCCTCCTCAACCTTGAGGAACACCAAGTTTAAAGGCTGGAGTGCTAGTGAACGCTATTGGTACTAAAAGCCAAGAATTTGTCGTACCGAGATAGACTGAGTGATGTGACTGCGTTTCATGTATTGAAACAGCCAATGGTGAATGTACTCGAAACACAACAAGTTATCATTACAGCAGTGAGAGATAACACTCAATGGCCGCATGGTGGCCGAGTATTACCTCGAATATATGCACAAGTCACTCAATTATTCTGTCATACCGGGAGAGGGAAACAAAAAATGATGCATCAAGCAGCGAGCCATTCATTACTCGCGGTCCATTTCATCGATTATTCGCAGGTATCATTAACCTCACCTCTTGTTCTTCCTTCAATTCCATTTCCTTTTCATATTATACATAGAGAGAAGGCTTATTGCTGACGCTTCTCAACACCCTCACGACCAACGTTGCTCAGGTCCACCTCCTCGCCCTTGGTAGCGGGCTCACGAAGACCAGACTGAGCGGCAGAGTCGGTGCCAATGGGACCCTCCTGCTTGCCAGTGCCGACGTTGACGGTGCGGGCATCAGCGGACTGCCAGTCGGAAGCCTTAGGGGGCTGATCAGGGAGAGGCAGGTTGGCCTGGGTCTCGGCGATCTTCTGGTCCTTGGATTGAGTCATTCTGATGGGGGTTTTCTGAGTGATTGTTAGCATTTATTCCTGATACAACTCAATATTTCGAATGAAACTTTGACTTACTGGGTTGGTAGTTGTGGTTGTGATGCAGAAGTCTTGTGATGAAGCGATGTGATGCTGTGGTTGAGAGTTGAGAGTTGGAGATGATGATGTTGAACTGACGAAGCTTCTCAGAGGTCCTTTAATACCTATTCATTTACCGAGAAAGCACCTTCTCCATAATCACACTCTTTCCCTCCAAGCAAACGCAAACGCACGCACAAACAAACACAAAGAATGAACTCATCACGATGCCATTTACAATTCTGACGTCAGTGAATCACTGACGTCACAAAAACATCACCGCGCAAAATGCTCCGGCCTCTTCTCCACATCAAAACATCATCTTTGACGTTGCATGTTCCACGATGTTTCTGACAGATTCTGCATACCTCAGAGATATTACTCGACGACCCACGCTAATAAGTCAGATCACGAATCGACCCCATTCAATATCCCGGTGAGGAGACTACAGGGATCACCACCAAGTCAATACCTTGGTTAGCCTGACTCGGGATCCAAGGAGCACGCGACATATCAACCTTAAACCAAGGCACTCTCAGCCAGTCAATCAATGGATTCACCAAGCCAAGTATCTAAACCCGAACCAAAACCGAGACTGGCACCCAAAACGCCCCCTAGTGCAATGCCATTGATGCAGTGCAGTGATTGTAAAGCAAATATCAACATCCAACATCCACCACCCATCGTGAGGTTTCAAACCCCACTACCTCAGACACGATTATGAACAACTCATCCTTAACGCCTCCCTCCCTCAAGCTACTCGTCGATCCGTGTCTGCAGATGTGGGCTTCTCCCCTGCGTCTGGGTTGAGGTAATCTGCGTCTTCAGCAGCTTCGTATTCGCCAATCAAGTCTGCAACAACTTGGCGTGCCTCATCAAACTCGTTGAGGTTCTCGGAGAATGGTGCTGTCTTCTTGTATCCTTCCATAAAGGCATTGCGCTTACGCATGCCATCGTACTGCCTCAAAATTCTCTTGAAGAGCTGTAATTGTGTGAGCTACTGTGTTTAATGGAGTAAGTAAACAGGAGGTCTTGCATACCGTCGCAATACTTGTGTGGTTGGCGAGCATAAGGCCGCTTACACGGTGGCTCATGGGAATGTATGGACTTCTCTTTGTCAGGGCAACTTGAATGCTTGCAGGTCCCCATGGAATGAACGTAGCCAGCCGTCGTTCTCGGATACGAAGCAAACTCTTGTGAACATCCGTCGGATCAACTTCACCTTGAATGACATTGAGAATGGAGATGTAGCAACTTTTCTTGCCGGGAACAGTAGACACCATGCGGTTCTTGGGCTGCAGTAGACGTCGCATCACATCCAACACTGTCGTTTTGCGAACTGTCTTGGCTTGCTCGACTTGGTCACCGGTGAATGGCGTGTAGGCAGTCATGAGGAAATGGCATCGAGGAGTTGGGATGAGGGAGGCTAGGATGCTGACAAGATCATTGTGCATGTAACCGGGGTATCGAAGTGTTGTTGTACTGGCAGACATGACAGTAGCAACCTGATAGTTGTCAGTGCCTTCGCTTCATTTCATACATCTCCTAGCACTTGTGCTCTTGCTACGTGCATAGCAGGTAAGATTAAGGTTGCAGCACTCACCAGCTGGTTTGTTTGTTGAAAGGATGGCTCCTGAACATGCAACCTATCGGCAGCAATGTGTGATAAAGCACCATTATCCAAAACGACAACAGAGTCGGCATTTTGCGTCAATCTTCGCATAGATAGGATACTGTTATAAGGATGAACGACAACATCGCCCGCGTTCGTTGTGTCCGGGAAGACCGAGTATGTCTGGATGATCTTCTTGGGAAACCGATCGTTGAGCCTCTCGAGGAGGAACGAACCAAGACCTGATCCAGTACCACCGGCAATTGAGTGCAACATCATGAAGCCCTGGGGTATGAAAAGTCAGTAAGCAGGTTCCGTCCGGCCAAGGAGGACTCACCTCAAGAGAGTCACTGCCATCTGCCTCACGATCAATCATCTCCATGATATCCTCGTACACTGCCTCACCACTCTGGTAACCATCACCCCAGTTGTTGGCGGCACCAACGCCATCTTTGCCCACGTAAAAGTTCTCGGGGTTATAAATATTTCTGTAAGGTCCAGTCTGGATACCGTTGATGACCTGCAGAAGCTGCTTAGCATTCGATCGCCTTGTTATTATGGTCAAAGACGCACCCTCGGTTCCAGATCAATCAGGATGGCCCGGGGAATGTATCTCGTATCGTCGCTCTGGTAGTAAAAGACATCTTTTCGGTCACCGCCTTCAGTCGCAAAGTCTTCTAGGTTTCCATCTTGGCTGATGCCGTGTTCCTGGCAGAGCTGTTGCCAAAACTGGCTTCCAACTGTGCACGAATAGAATCAGCAACGTTCGATATTTTTTGTATGCGCATGGCCGCAAGAGCAAGTCGGAAGACGGCGGCGTAGATGCGGGCATATCGAGGGAGCAGATAATGGTCTGTAGATGGCGGGGGGAGATGGATTATAACTAACTGCTGTTGCCGCACTGCCCGGCCTGGATCGTAATGATTTCCCTGAGAATTGGTATATGAGTATCTGAATCAGGCCGTCATCGACCGGGAGCATTGAACCTACCTGGGCATATTGTTTTAGAGGCTGAAAAGTTGTTGTTTTAGAGCCAAGTATTTTTTCCCTTTGGGCATCGTCTTGGGGAAACTGACGCGACGCGTGCCGCACTCGTACCTGCCCTGAGCTTCTCTCCCTCCCGCCTGCTGATCCCCGCCCCCGCGTTCCACATGAGCCTGGAGGTCTCCTGGGCATTTACAATTGAGCCTCACTCATCGATATTGGACTGAAAGGAAGAGTACCATAAGCTCTGCCTTACTCTTCAAGATTACTGACCTAGTAGCGATTTGTTTAATACCTCTACGGTGGATAGTTCATGCATGTCCCAGTTACTCTCCTCTTCGTGTACTTTCTTCTCGTTCCATGTGTCAATTACAACTACATTATGACAACTAATAACTTCAAACATCCCATCACTCCTGAAACATCAAACTTCTCCCAAGGCCTTCTCAGCATAACTTGTTAAAAGCAACTTTTGTATTCCATACACTGATCAAGTCAATCTTTGCCTGCTTGAGCATTCCCACGAAAATCCCAAATGTGACTTTACCTGCAAAAAGAAGATATAATACGTCGAAAGCTTGACAACGCCCGCAATGCTGCTCCTTGCACCTTACCTTTCTATGTAAGCACCTAGCGTCAGAGTGTGCTTCTATATACTATTCCCCAGTTCCCTCCACATTACTTCTTATTATGGACCTTGTTCTTCTCCAGAGCTTCTGCAAGCTCCTTAGCCATGTCCGCCGTCTTGACCTGAATCATCCAAGTCTCAAGTCCGTCACCCTTCTCGTTCGACGTGGTCATCTTGACGTACTTCTTGTCAGCCGTGTAAGACATGTCGGCGAGGACCGCTCGGTTCATAGCAATATGTCCACGGGGCTCTGCTCGCAGGAGAAGACGAACAACACTCGTCTCCTTGTGCTTTAGCAGTCGAAGAGCTCCTACACCCTGTACCGACCACGGGCTCTGGGACTTGGGCTTCTTATCATCCGACTTCTCGCTGGCCGGCACAAACTTCAACACCTTTGCCCGTACATCATGCATGATATCCTCGTCCTGCTCCAGATTCTCGGCCAAGTTGACCTGCTCGTGCTTCTCGCCTTCTTCATCGCCTCCGGCGGCTCCTTCGGCTTGGTTCGACGGTTCCGGGGTCCCGCCAGCTGGTGTTGTGGCCAGGCTAGAGCCTCCCCCAAGACTGAACGGTGTGTCTACACCCGTCGCTTTAGTGGGGCGATTTTCCGATGTGGAAAAAGAGGAGACTTACTGGTCCCGGTGGTTGAACCACCAGCAGGCGGTTGAAGGTTGCCGTTCTGGTTGGATCCAAATGTTGGTGCCAAGTTTTGCGCTGGCGAGGCTCCTGTGAAGCTGAACCCTGGCGCTCCTGTAGATCCGGACGCCCCCCCAAAAGCAGGAGCATTGTTCTTACTGCCTGCTCCGAAGGCTGGGGTCGATGTGGCGTTGCTTGCACCTCCAAATTGGAACGGATTGGAACCTCCAGAAGGTGCGGTGGTGGCCCCAAAGCTGAACATGCCTCCAGGAGCTGATGATGGGGTAGAAGCTGCGTTACCTCCATCATTGCCTGAGGAGAACGGATTGTTGAACGATGAAGAAGCAGAGTTTCCTCCAAACTGGAAACCGAACGATCCTCCAGAGTTGGTTGAGTTTGCACCAAAAGACGAGCCTGCATTGTTAGCAGCAGGGGCCGTTGAAGCACCGCCAAACAGAGGTGTAGAAGTGCCTGAGCCACCACCAAATGAGGGAGCAGCAGGAGCTGTAGAGGCGCCACCAAAGCTGAAGATGGGTGCGGCCGAAGCTCCAGTGCTTCCACCGTCAAATGCCTTCTTGGCCGGTGATGGTCCATCCTGCTTCATGGGACTACCATCAAGCGCGGCTGCACCAGACGACGTAGGCGACTGAGGTGCTCCAAAGAGGGGCTTGTTCGCACCGTTGATCTTATCAGCACCAGCGGAAGGCGCCCCGAAGCTGAAAATGGGAGCCGCAGCAGGCTTGTCTGCCGTAGGAGCAGCGTCAGTCTTCGGCGCCGTCGCATCGCCAAACAAAGGCTTGGCAGTTGATGCCGAGGCATTGCCGAACAGATTGGTGGCGGTGCTGGTAGGTTTTGCACCAAACAAAGACGCAGCAGTAGTCGACTCTGCACTAGGAGCACCAAAGAGTGAGGTCTTAGCGGCTTCATTAGTAGCAGGTTTGGCACCAAACAGCGTAGATGACTGCATCGAAGGTCCGCTTGACTCTGCAGGCTTGCTTACGGAACCAAACAGATTGGTAGTGGGCGGGGGAGTGCTGGACTTGTCATCAGACTTGGTTCCAAATAAGCTTGTAGCAGGCTTTGTAGGCTCTGCAGCCTTAGATGGTTCCGTAGCCGGTTTGGGCGCAAAGAGAGACCCAAAGTTTGCCGGAGCCGCTGAGGCCTTAGACTCGAACAGTGACTTCTTGGGGGCCTCATCGTTCTCTTTGTCGGATTCACCTCCCGTCTTGTCAGCCTGCTCCGAGACTGGTGTTGATTCCTTTTCCGTAGGCTTATCCTGCTTGGCGGCACCGAATAGGTTAGAAGTGGGAGGCTTCGAGGCGAACAAAGAACTCGTTGGCGCCGAAGTGGCTTTTCCAAACAAAGAGGCCGCTTGGCTTGTGGATGCAGAGCCAGATGGCGCAAATTTGATAGGGGTGGTGCTGGGGTTCCAGGTCTGGTCGACAGGCTTCTCAGCTGCTGTCTCATCCTTCTCTCCAATACGCACTGGCTGTCCATCATTGTCCTTGGTAACTCGGTCAAACAAACTTCGGCCAGGGGTGCTCTCCCTAGTACCAGGTGCACTGGACCCAGGGGCGAGGCCACTGGTAGGGGCAGGCTTCTGTCCGAAAAGACCGGTGCCAGCCTGAGAAGCAGTGTCGGCGCCGCTAGCTGCCGCACTTGGCTCGTCGCTGTTACCGGTTGCCTGGCTATCATCCTCAACATCTGAGTCGGCCTCACTCTCAGCATCAGCGTCAACACCACTATTCTTGGCCGAGCTTGCATCAGAAAGGTAGCCAAAGATGTTTCCACCAGAAGAAGCGCCAGCAGCACTGCCAGGCTTAGGGTTCTGAAAGATGCTGCGAGCAAGCGAACTACCACCACCGTTGGGCTTATTGAAAGCAAAGGGATTTGGCTTAGCAGCAGCCCCGTCATCAGCGGGCTTGGTAGAAGACTTGAAGGGAGAGGCGGCAGCAGCAGCAGTCGACTTGTTGGCAATCTTCTCGAAGAGAGATTTGGCAGCAGAAGCAGTGCCCTTCTGCATCTTCGAGGGTTGGCTATCAGCCTCATCACTGACGGAAGCCCTGCGTTTGTTCTTGCCCAGGGTAGAAGCTGGAGTAGGAACTGGTGCAGGAGTTGGCGCTTCCTGCGCCCGGTCATCTTCTTCACGCTCAGGAGCACGTCGCTTGTTGTTGCTAGAAGAGCCGTTCACAGCAGCATCTTTGGTGATGTCATCATCCGCCTTACGCTTCTTGGTAGCAGTGGCCTTTGTAGGAGTTGGTTCGGTGTTATCTTCCTCCGGCTCAGGGAGGCCATGCTCGCGACGCCATCTCTTGAGCACATCCTGAGAAGGCTTAACATTCTGGAATTCGTAGAGTCCGTAGCGCAACAGAATAATACTCCTGCTCTTTTCGAACTCCTTTGCGAAGTTAACGACGTTAAGCTTCCAATCCTTTTTGGAAAAAATTTCGTTGGCCGCATATTTGAGTCGTCGGAGATCGAGAATACAGAAAAACTGTCGTCGCTGCTCTTCGTCGAACTCGGGAGGACAGAGATGTGAGAGGAATTGGTCAGCGTAAATAGAACCCTTCGAGTTCCAGCTTTGGGGGATCTTCTTCGTAAGAACCTCGCCAGACAGTTCGGGATCGGGGTCCTCAATACGCATGTGGAACAACTCCTTGGATGTGGTCTTGGAAGCCATACCGCGGGGCGTAGCATGTACAGTTGATTCTCGATAGACACGGCTCGGCTCGGGGGTAGCGCCGGGAGCAAACACCTTCTTCGGGGTGTTTTGAGGGATACTCGGGGAGAAAGGAGTGATGGAGGGACTATCGGAGGTGGTAGAAGCCCTGAAGATATTACGGGATGTAGAAATGGTAGATCTGTTGAGGCTGCTGGAAGGCGTCTCATCGCGAGTCGTCAATAGCCTCCGTGATGGTGCACTCTGGGGGACGCCGAGGCGGCTGCTCTTTAACGGCGTTGAGACGTAGGCGCGCCTCGCGAAAGGGAGAGCAGGACGCGGCCGAGGCGTGCTCTTGCCAGCCTCGGCAAGTTCGTTATCGCCGGGAATAGAAAAGGTGACCATCTTGCACGATGGTCAAGGAATAGGGTCGAAGGCGGAAAAAGCTTTGTATGATGAAGGTTGATGACAATGGAACCACGATCGGAGGCCGAGGCCAAAGGGTCGCGTTTTTTTGAACCCGAGAGCGTGCGTCGAGGTAGGCTACGTGACCTGACCAGGTAGCAAAAGGAGAATAAAGAAGGGACAACGGCTAGAAATTGATGAGAAACAGTCAAGAAACAGCTAAAGAAGCTCTGTCTTTGACGAGAAGCGGTGCGGCGTGGTGGATGGCAGCGCAGTCGCATTCAGTCCAGGGTCGCCCTGGGAAACCGTAACGAAAATATGAAAAGAGTTGTACGACGGGGGAGATGTTTTGGCTTGGGCGCCAGGTGCAGTTCAGTGCTTTTTGGCTGGGGGGCACTCGTGCTATGAGCGGGCGGCTGATGACCCTCTTTCACCCTCCACTCTTTCAAAAAAAAGTAATTGTGGGCCTCCCGCTCAGGCTAAGCCAGGCCATAAGGTGCCTCCATCATAAATTCTCAGGCACCAAGAACCGGTTGCGACTACTCCGTACTCTGTACATCTTACGAAACTGAGGCATCCTCTATCCTGCAGGTCCCGTGACCGGCCTGCATCATGGATTTTCTTAAGACACTGGCTGTTCAGCCCAATTCAGATTTAAAACGTGCCATATCTCTGATGCAAATCAGCCATTCAATTAATGGACGGGATTGGATGACAATACATGAGACTTGGCGTTGTCGCCGTATTAAGGGTCGTGGCAGAGCTGATTTCATAACTTGCCCGACTGAACACATCCTCACACATACATCAGGTTCATGTTCACCATTGCAGAATGTTATCACTTAGAAGCGAAGCAAGTCAATCTTTAGTTATCAAATCACCGATTCCCATTGTTGCATCCTGAGTTACCTAGTCCAAACTACCAAAAGAGCGTGTTCTTCTCTGACTGAACATGTTACGAGAAGGTTCGTAGATACCTGGCTATAGCCTTGTTCATGGCTACCCGGTTTGATATCGTCGCCGTCAATAAACGACAACAAAAGGTACGAAGGCAGAAGAAATAATACAGAATTGAAAAGAGAGGAAGTAACATTGGCCGAAACAAAAACAAATAAAGTATCAGATCCTAACCCCATTCCCATCCTAAGAAATCAAATTTACGCTTACTTGGTGACAAGTTTCTTCTTTTGCTCCTCCAGATACTCCTCGTCGGAAGCATCCAGGATGTCGTATTCCTCATCTGTCATGAATCCATCTTCAGAATAGTCCCATTCGTCATCAATGGTTTCTGACTCTTTGGGCTCCTCAACGGTAGAGATAGGCTCAACAGCCTCGTGGATGCTAGCGACAGGCGACTCCTTCTCAAGCTTGGGGAAAATCATCTGGCTCGAGGCTTGGCTATCATTCTCCTGCTTGGGCTCCTCAACAGCTGTGGGCTCCTGCTTCGCCTCTTGCTCGGACTCGAGCTCGGGCTTGGGCTCCTCCTTCACAATTCGGACATTGACATCACACCACAGTCTGTGACCAAATTTCTCTCCATCTGGAGTTGTAAGACGCCAGTAAGAGATGACCTTGCCAGGCCGAACGGGTGTTCGAAGCAGGACAGTAAAGGGGAATTCCTGACCAGGACCAAGAGGAGCATAGCACACGGTAGACTCAGAGGCAGATACAAGCTCGGAGATGCCGGCCGGGTGATTGGAGTCAACATGACCCATGTAATCGCCGCTCACAAATCTGACGGAGCAGCCAGCGGGCCAGTTCTCCTTGCCATCGTTGCGGAGAGTCCATGTTTGTTCGAAAACATGGTTGGGGGGAAGAATAGTACCATCGGGGATGGTCTCGCGAACGAATACACCCTTGAATTCCGGCTTGGGGGTGGGGATGGGCTCGGGAGTAGTAGCTTCCTTCTTAATTTCCTTCTTTACCTCAGGCTCGGGGGTCTCGACGGAAGTCTTGGCTGGAACAGGCTCAGTTGGCTTGACATCAACGATAGTACGGGCAGGGTTGATGGAGTTGCTGGGAACCGTGGGCTCAGTCTCAGTAGACTTGGACGTGCTCTGGTGGTCACCCATTTCGGGCATGTACTGGCCATCCTGGTTCTCGCCAGTTGTTGTCACACTGATATGGCGGACAGGAGTCTTGAACTGAATCAAGGGATGAGTCTTGTTGTGAGCGTTAATGGGGCTGGCCTCGCAGTTGGCACAGAAGTCCAGATCATTGCAGATAGCACATTTGTATCGGGTGCCACGGATGTAATTGGGGTACGCCTGGCTTCCGGAGCAAAGAGGTCCATCACAGCAAATGCCAACATGGACGGCCGCTGGTACACGAGCCCGGACATCAGTGAGTGGCTCATAGATAGGCGCAAATCGGTGGCCAGGGTGGATGATCTTGACAGACTTGATGCAAGTAGAACAGTAATCCCAGTCAGGACAGTCGAGGCACTTGTGACGGATACCTGTGATGTACTTGTCGCAGCCATCGCAAATGGCGTGATGCATGTGGTTACGGCCTGGGCTCATCTTGGCTGCAACATGATGGGGCATCTTGGTTCCCTTGACAGCGGGGGCAAATCCGTGCTTGGGGTGATGGCCGTGCTTGTCCTTAGCGAAGCATGGTTGGCAGAGATCGAAGTCTTCGCAGACGGTGCAATGAAGAAACTCGACCTCAGGGTGTTCTTGCACACAGCAGTTGCATGTCCTCATGATGCCGAGAGAGGCCCAAGGAGCAGCGAGGGGCTCGAAAATTGGCTTGGACAATTGAAATGCCTGAACGGGAGGTGGAATCTCAGGCTCGACCTTGGTCTCAATGATAGTCTCAACTTTGACCTCCGCCTTAGGCTTGGGCTTAGGGGCGATAGTCTCGGTGGTGCTCTGGACTAGTTGTCCATCAATGGTTGAGCGCTTAATCAACCAGTGATCTCGACCATGGCAGGTGATACCTTGATCGACACAGGACTGGCAAAGATCAAAGTCTCCGTCGTCACAAGTGGAACAGTGGTAGTGAACATCAGGAATATTGTTTTCGCAGCTGTTGCAACAGACTGCGAAGCCAGGACCAGCGTGAGTGAACATGGCAGGGCACTTGTTCAGTGATGGATCGGCAGTCTTGGGCAGAAAGAATGGGGACTGTTGATGCTTGGTTACGGGGAGAGATTGGGGGGTCTGCTTTGGCACCGACTGTCGTTCCATAAGATTAGCAAGCCGGCTCTCAAAATCCAGACGAGCATCCCGACGTTCTCCAATGATTCTCGCAGCATCACTGAGGAGCGCAGAGTTGTAAGTTCGCGATAGAGGGCTCATACGGACCGGAAGAGCCGTCTCAGGAGATGTGATGATTGATGCTGGGGTTGGTGCAGGAGCCTCAGCAGCGGGAGTGGGTGCAGGGCTTGGCTCTTCGGAGGTCTCGTGAGCTTCTCTAGGAGCCTCGTCCATGCTCATAGGAGAAGAACCGAATGCGGCGGTTTCAAGCTCATCTTCGACGGTGACAGACTTAGGTACTGTAGCCTTGGGCTGTTCTTTGATGGTGACACGAATCTTGAGCTTAGACTTTGCCTTGGCGGCGCGGTAGAGTTGCTTGTAGATGGGGATGTTTTCGGCCTCAAGAAGGACATAAGACGCAGCAGAATCCGAGTATCGCTCAAAAGCGACTTGAGCATCTCCGGGAATGTGCAAGAATGTACGGATCTGATAGCGTGTTAGTTGTTGCTTAATCAATTATTGAACCGCCAACTTTGGTCTCCATGGTAAGATGGCGACGTATGATGGCGAAAACTCTGGGACTGCTCAACACGAGAGCAGTATTTGTCAACATACATTAGATTCAAGAGTTCTTGGGACCATATCCCTAAGAGGCATCTTGGTGCGACGAGTGATGCCCTCAAACATCACCTTGACAGTGATGGCATGGTCCAGACCAGCGTTATGCGTGGTGGAAGCCATTTTAGCGATTTTTTCAGGAAGGCTGCTAAAAGAAAAGGATGTTAGGATCCCAGTTTATTCTCGTCGTACTCAATCCGCGAAGGACGAGGATGATGAAGAGAAAGGAAGAATGACGACTGTGGATGGTGGAGCCTTACATATGGTAGCCTGGGCGGTGACGAGGATGTGAATGCTGTTATCGGTGGTTGAGATAAGCAATCGGCGGTGACAAGAGGGTCGTCACCCGTCGTGAAATCGGCAATAGACGCTCTAAGAAATAAACGATGGTGGGCGATAATAGAGAGGGTCGCCTGATGATAGAAAGGCGTAAGTGTTTACAAATGAGGAGAGGAGGGTGAGATTGATGGAAGAAAAGAAGAGAAGAGGAGAGGATGAGGAAGAAGTAAGAAGAGAAGCTTCCACTGTACCACTGTACGCGGGTCCTGAGCTGCCTGTAGGTACCTAGGTAGGTCCTGGTAGGTAGGATGCCTGCAGGGGGCGTGCTGCGAATTACTGATGCCCGGGATTTCAGGTAGACACTGACGGGAGGATACTTTTACCTTGGGAACTAACTCTGGCCGCAGACTCGGTGACACACTACCAAAGAAAGATACCTTGAGGCTACACTGTCATGCCACGGCAATCCGCGATAGCTTTTGGTGAGCCCGAAGTAGCGTGGCTGTAGCGCCAGGCGAATAGCACCGTAACCTGTAGCGATTTGAAACTGGAAATCTCCCTGCACCAGCTGACGGGGGATGATCCGGGCTGGGCTGGGCTGGCTTCGGTACTGAGGGGTCGGTCGATCGGGGTACTTTTTCGGTGTTAGTGCATGACTAGAAGGATGATGTGAGGCCGTCAGTGGACGGATGGCGATAGACGCAACCCTTGGGGCAAAAGGCAAAGATCTAATGCAGGCAATACTGATGATGACGAGGTCTCAGCCAGGCCACATAGAGATGGGTAGTACCGTGAGTCGTGAGGATTGAAATGTACTGGTAGGACTAGCATACACACAGTTTCTGGGCGAGCCTATCTTGTTCCAGCCATGGATGGATTACCGAATTTTGAGGAGAGTGATTCATTCACTGTGGCTCTGTTTCGTCTTTTGCTGTGTAACCACAACCACAAGCCCTGTCAGATGTTGACACTTGGAAGGAATTCTATTCGAATAAGGCAGCTATCTGTCAACTTTTTTTTTTTTTTTTAAAGGTGTCCTGTGATCGATTGACAAGGGGTGGTCGGTGTTGATACACGACTAATGTACATGGTGAGTATGGGAACTTTTCATGATAATGGAACTCTATCATAATAATATTTTCAACCAAAGCTTTATCTTACAACAAAAGTGGCTGCTCGGTTCATTCGATTTAACAGCCTCTCGGGGTTTATTTGGCACTGGCCGCAGCAAACAGTACAGAATCTTCTCTTTTCCTCAGATAGAGGTCGTCCTCGACTTAGTACTCTATCACGTCTAACACTTCTAGGACTAGACACAGCAGTCCCGTCCCCTTGGCTCTCTAAAACTCCCCCGGATTGAAAAGAGTGGAGAGCGGGGCCCTCTATGGAGTGGCGTCTGCGCTCTGAAAGAGGGGCCGAAGTCTGAGACTTGACTCCTGATAGGGCAAATGCCTAAAGAGCCTCGCTAACGCCCTGCTAACCCCAGACGATATCTGTGGTCAGGTACCACATGACGGCAAACACCTCGACGCATACGCAACGCCGCTTTCACCTCACCGACGCCGCCGTGAACTGACTCTATTGGGTGCTCATAGGTCACGGACTCAGGGCCAAAGGTCACGATGGTCTCTGGGTCTTGAAGCTTGGGGTCCTGAAGAGAGCAAGCTCCCCACTTCCAGGCCAAGTCAACATGGCCGGGTAGCTGAAGTGATGTTTACTGTTTATTCTATGGCGGGCAGAAGTCGGAATTCTCTCGGCTTACCAATACCTAGTCTCAAAGTCCTTTTTACAATATCAGGATGAAAAGGTCATACTAGAACCACAGACGGAACACACTAGAACTTAAACGCAGCCATGAGGTGGCCAAACAAGCTTGTTGGTCAGCCTGGCTCGTTTGTCAGTCTCGGGATCGAGCCTGTTCGACCAAAATGCAGCACCTCATTCGCCGTCTAGGCAGAGAGGGTGTTATCTGTCTCTATCAGGTCTCAGAGCTACGCGTGCTCATTGTCGCCTAGAGGTTGTCGCCTCCTCGAAAACCTTCAACCTCGGCGGTTTACCTGAACTCAATCTTGTTGTTTGATATGGTTGTTCAGTGAAACACGGCTATCGAAAAAAGTGTATGTACCCTTCGATTCAAGGTGAAGAAATAACACGAGGGAGAGATCATCCGGGCCAGACTAGCCAGATACAATTGCACTTGATCCACTCACAAAGCGAGCTTGTACCTTGCCTAGGACTCTGCGCATCACAAGCTCTCGTCCAGGCCGGGGCTAATGACATTCCCGACTCATACTGTAACTACTTTGTGTCCCTTCTTGATCAAACATCATCTTGTATCTCAGTATCTGAGTTATGGCTTATCACGATCAAACTCGCCTCCAGCCTCTGGATCGTGCAGCCCTCCAATTGATCAGTACAATCAACTCATCAACTATTTACGGCTCGGAGGCTCACAAAAACGTTTCATGGTATCACGCACATTCCGCCTCCTCTTCTTAGACTCACTCTTCTCTCCCCCGCCTCTCCAAACCAAAATCGTCTTACGCGGACCTCAGAGATCTGAGCTAAGGGAGAGAGAGCTCCATGCAGCTTACCCGGCTACGCGGTCAGTCCTTGGATGGGCTTGCACAGGTGTAATTGCATGAGTCGTTGAAGGCCGACTAGAGTATGGTTCCCGAGGTACTGCATTCACAATGGCATCCACCTGTCAAGCTATCAAAATCGACCAAAGAAGCTACACTAGAATAGACTAGCTAGTATGCACGTATTGACAACTCGTGACTTCATTACCCCATCATCACATCCCCACATTCTTGTTTACTTCTTATTTCCACATCAACTCTTTACTCCTTTACCATGGCATGAATTTAACTCGCTTTCGTCTACGAACCACCCTCAATGATGTTTGTAAAAGCGTGACAGCTTCTGTCCAAGCCCTTCAACTACCTATGCCACAATTGGAAATATCAAGAGGTCATTGGAGCCTTGGCAGTTACCTGGATCTCAATTTGGTTGGTCTTGTTCTCCTTGGCTTTACATGTGCCCATAAGGTGAACGTGGAGAAGCCCGGCTGGTAGGCCAATGCTCCGAGTCTTTACAACTGACATGACAGTACATATTCGTCCAGCTCTCCGCTAAGTGAGGTGGAGAAGCTGTTGCATCAAGGTTTCGTTTGTTTGGTTGAGGTAATGAGCAGACTGGCATCTGCCCCGATATAGTAGCAGAGCACTATATTTCACCACTACCTATTATATATGCCTGTGAGAATAACGTCGGTTGCCCCGTGGATAAACCATATAGGTAGTTAATGGCGTAATTATTGAGAGTATTTATTGGCTACAGGAAAAAACAGAGTCTATTCTGCCTGGAGGAAAAAGAAGCTAGTGTGTTATTTTTGCTGTGTTGCCTTGATCTATCTGGCCGAGATGTTGATATGGTTTACTTCAATGAACTATTTTTCACCATACGTAGATTACATAGGGCACTTCTTGTGAGTTGATTCGATACATCTTCGATATCACGATGGTTTTCCACTGCCAATCAACAATGTCATCAAGACCAACAGCAGACGGAATCAGGTATATAATATGCCACGGACACCAAACACCATTGCCATGAACACGAAACCGAGCGTAACCGTGAAGCACAAAATGTACAACTGTGGATGGGGAGAATAAATGGATTGCTAGGCAGAAAGGATAACCAGTAGCAA
>JABCJW010000900.1:0-77891 GCA_013184375.1 Fusarium newnesense | reverse complement strand
CAACAGTTCAGCAACAGGGTCTTGAGACCAAGTGATGGGTATGATTCCGCACTGCTAATAACTAGAGAGCTTGACTGAAACTCTACAGGTGGTCAGCCGTGGCCCGCGGCGCTGTTCTGAGACTACTTCAAGAAAATATTTCATCGCAACGCGTCAAGTCGCCGGTGCAGCTGCAAGCACTTGGCATGCTACCAGACGTTGTTTCTTACCGATCAAGATATCACTATGGAATATCAGCAAATGTGCCAATTACAAATATCAGGCTTGATCCTGAGGATAAGGTTATCACTGACCCGGAAGGAGTCAAGGTCACAAGCCGAATGAGATGGTATTTGTTCAAGGTACTGATACAATCCATCACGGAAGTTCTATTGATTGTTCGGTCTTGCTAATGTACACAAGGGCGACAAGATTGAAAAAGGATCCCGCGTCCCCATCTCATACTACCAGTTCCATTGCACCAAGGACCCTCTACCTCCAAAATGCACTTTTGACATCATGTATAGTGCTGAAGATACTGCACCAAAGAGGAAGTCCGGGGTTTTGGACTTGTGCCGCATAGAGTGTGAGTGGGACAAGCCAATATCTGAGTGGCAACCGGTGGGAGATCCTGCAAAGTGTTGGAGAAAACATGATGATCTTGAGGTTACGATGGGTTTACAAGGTGAGCCTAAATGGGAGATTCGTGTTGGGATAAAGAAGCAGGAGCATAAGTTTAGTATCGAGTATATAAAGGATATGTAATTACTATAAGAATCAGTAAGCAAAGACCTAGACAGGAGTACTTGGGACGGTAAGCATAAGTATGGCTTTATATTAATAATGACTAGAGGCATTGTGTTGGTTAAAGTATAGGAAGCTTCCTAACCAGGCGAGGCTTTCTCCGCGATAATCGCCAAGCTCTAAGACTCAACTACTGAATTTGCCATCATGGAGAGCCCGATAGAACGGAGCCTTTAAAGCATGGAGCAAGGACCTTTTCTTATGATCATGTGTTCAGTGATAAATGTGCTGAACTAGATATTGGGATGTCAACTATGCAATCGATACTGCCCTACTGTTCGCAATATCGGGAACCCTTCGGGAAACACTAGCTTTGTGGTCACTTCTACTACGGTGTGCCAATGAACAGTCTCCCGCATATAAAGTTCGTGTTCACCCTTACCAACAAAGAAGGCGGAAGGGTCTCAAACTTATGCGGAGAATGTCAGATACGCAATACGGTCAAATTACTAAGTACTCTGGCACGTCATTTTCACCGCCCTCACGACCTAGGAACTCACGAGAAATTGGGCGTGTTTGCTAGCACACACAACCATTGCCGCCGTTACTAATCTAAGATGGATTCAGCCGTATTTCATGGGTTCTTGGTGAGGGACTGTTCAGGACAACCTACGATGAAACTGCCCATACCACGACTCGCATCAATTCAACAAATGAACCTCGGTGGATATGGGCGACATCGAGTTTTGCGGCCTCCTAGCAGTAACAAGATTTTTGAAAGGCCAACTTTTATAGATGCCTGAGAGCCAGCCTGAAGATGTGACTTGGTCAAAACGGTGGTTCACGTTCGTACGTCGTTGTTTGATGAATCAACCTCGGCACCAACCATTTTAAAACTTCATATATCCTGAAGGACAGCACAGTATTTAAAAGCAGAGGCGATGAAGTGTTATACACGTTAGGTGAGATCTTCAACAGGACTAGGGCATCTCCATTTGTTGAAAGCCAATTAGAGAAGCAGGCCAGGGTCCTCCATACCTACGCATCATATCTACAGACTTCTGAGATGCTTATCACCTTTTTCTTCCCCAGTTCTATATATGGTCTTTTCATGCTCAACACGATATATATTTACCCCCAAAAGGTTAAGCGCGCCGTTACAAGGGTGTCCTCTGGAGCCATGCGGCTAATGTCAGTCAGCGAGATCATCAATATAACTCTTGGGCAAGCCCTGATCTTAGAGCACACTTTGATCAGCAAAAGTCTAGATAATTAAATTACTCTAGTAACTTCGATACCTAAATTACCAAGCTTGAGACATCTCTATATCTCAGCTCGTTAAAGGCAGAGATGCTAAAGCCAACCTCTACCGTTGTTATCGGAAAGCAATTGAAGAAAGCAGACTGGTACTGTAAGCATAACTACGTTACTAAAAAGCAGTCTTGGACCTGAATGTACACGCTTGAACTCCATTCCGGGCGAGTTAGAGAAAAAGGCTGGTTCAGTTGGCATCTAATACCGTAAGTGCAATTGACATGTTTATTTCTGGACTTGAAAAGGAAAGCTTGATCACAAAGATGCACCTAATTAGAAGCACGTCTTGGCCCCAAATAGGAAGTAGAATTGCAAAGCCAGAGCTAAAACAGCTAGAGCAAAGAATCCTCACCCTGGCGGGCGTGCTGAGGGACATCCACGGGAAAGAAATATCTTCACTTTGGTATCTGGTGTCCCCTGTGGAGTCCGTTAGTTGATATTATCATCAAAGCGGCGCTTTGCAATTTGCTGCCATAATTCCCATGCAAGTGAGAACTGGGCGCAGCCGTTGATGTGTCCTAGAGTAGCCTCGGGGTAAGGAAGACCAGCGGACTGGCTTACACCAAAAAGCGGGACCTTTTACGGCCTAGGGTAGGCAAGATGAGAAGACTTCAATGAGCCGTTTGGCAATACAAAGTACAGCAAAGGGATTAAAGGAGACTTGATTTCCTTGATTTATATGTTAGGTAAAGCTGGTTAAATCTCAAAGGAGTTTTATTTGATGCGGGCTCCATCGTTCATTAGGTCACACCAGCGCTTCGGTCTCCTCCTGACGAATGTACTTCGTCGGCATTCATTGGCACAGTGCAAAACTTGGAAACTGAGTCGGTATACAACTAACGCAAGATGCCCCATCAGAAGATATCGTAAATTGAGAACATAAAGCTATTATGCTCGTCGGCGGTCGTAATGAGACTCTCATTACATCCTCAGCATGCTGGTGGCGGAATGTCCCTCCATCACTTGATCACCAAATCAAGGTCTTGGTGCTTTCACACATGAGCAGCCAATCTTGAAAGACCATACTCCTAGACTTATCAATTGGTTCGATCCTTCTGTGATCGACCACGCGTCGGCGGTTTTGAGATCCGGCCCTTTCTCGTACCTTTTGTTTATTCGTTAATATCTGCCGGTGATTTGTAAGTTATTCGTCTGCTTGAATCCAGTCTGCGACTATGACTTCTTTTGTTAGAGAGTTAAGTGCACTACCAGAGTTGAGGTCGCATATGAGGTAAGGGGTACCATGCAAGTATCAGCTTAGAGTCTACTACCAACTCAGAATAACATCCTTTAAAACAAACTTCAGGCAGTATACCGCTTGAACATGAGCTCACCATCTCATATAAGATTCTCAGATGCATGTGCTCTCGAATATAAAAGTCCTGTGAGGGTTATCTGCAGGGAAGAACTCTGCACTTTCTAGCTCCTGTCGCTGTCTTTCCATCCAACAACACATTTAATCTCGTTCTTGACTCATAGGCAATGCAGATGCGCCTTGAATCATACATCATATTGTCATGATGCTCTGCTTCTCGTGGCTGCTATTCAGGATGCTCCTTAGGTTGGCGGTCTTTGCCTGGTATGGTTGCTCTAGTAATGCTTTCTTTTGACCCACGATAACTGAGTTCAGATAACTACCATCTTTGTGCAGTATGCTCCGTTGGAAATGCAGGGGTGGACAATGGTTTGCTTCACCCATGCCTTCATCCTTGATGGGAGCTTCATAGATGGCCTTGCAGACAGCCACGAGACCACGGCCCAAGTAAGGATTCCGGAAGAGCCCGAAGTGACGACCGCCGAAGTCGAGATGGTACTTGTGGTCACCCCCAGCGAACTTCGCAAGCATCCCACCGTTAGCGGCAAATCGTTATTACACCATGGCTTACGAACCTTTGCGATTCTCACAACTCAGAGTCTAATTTTCCTCCGAAACACCTGGAATCGTTGAGCAGCTCATTTCAGCGTATGTCGCCGCCATCGCCGACATCAGAAACTTGTCAACTGCGTCGCGGCTTGACCAAAGTCTCAACGGCGTTGTTGCCGCTTTCTAGAGTGTACGAAATCACGCTGATATAACTGCCATCGCCTAATATCTCGATTATCACTTATATTATAAGCAGGTACTAAGTTTGTGACGCCAGATGCCGCGCGAAAGATCAGAGAACAGTCGATCCATCGCATCTCTGCCTATGGACACCAGAAGTT
This sequence comes from Fusarium newnesense, assembly GCA_013184375.1. Lineage (NCBI taxonomy): Eukaryota > Fungi > Ascomycota > Sordariomycetes > Hypocreales > Nectriaceae > Fusarium > Fusarium newnesense. The sequence continues at coordinate 73,649 of JABCJW010000900.1, read as the reverse complement.
TCGCTTTGAGTTCGACGTCTTTGAGACCTTATGCACCGCGGTTTGAAGCTTTCTTTAGAGCCATGTTTTATGAATTCGCTCCAAAAGAACACCATGCCTATTGATTCATGTAATAAAGCTGCGATAAAGGATGTCTCCATGGGAGGCAATGGGATAAGAGCCATGAGATAGATGATTGGGATCTAACGAGCTGCATTGCGCCAGGGCGACAAATAGCGTTGTGGAAATTATTTAGCATTGATCTCAACTGCCTGTGAAGTAGAAACACGATAGGAGACAGGCTTCTCGTGCTGATCTGTATTGGGTGGCTCGGACCCAGTTTCTCGACCTCAATGATCCTTACGAGCTGTCAGTGTCCACTGTTGCTCTATTAAAAGCCTCTGAACTTACTATAGTAATCATGTCCTATAATAACACCCTATCCCGCAGGTTTGAATGAGAACTTAAAAATAAAGAAATTATCGTACTTATCCCAAGTCTGGTGGAGATGAACGCGCAGGCTACTGAACTTATTAGGAAGACCGCGTTTGGATTGCCGATGTTCGGAATCCAACATGCCGCGGGTTGTTGGTGAGGGCTGAATAAGGCAAGGTATGAAGGCGAGAGATTTATACTGGAGATGAAGTGAACAACACGTGACGAAAGCAGAAGCAAGATCGTAAGTCCTGTCAATCCTAAAAGTCTGGTCGTGTAAACCAGAGATATTGCCAATGGTCTTCCGGGATAGTCTGAGTCCAGCACTGTCAATAGCGGTAAAACAAGAACCAAGTTCACTTGTCAAGTAGCTTGAAATAAACACATTCAAATAATATATCTGTAAGCGAGAGCTTGAAGAATAGCTGAGTAGCCTGGACTAGTTCACTGGTACGGAGTGATCCTTGGCATATCGCAGGACTTTGTCAAAGTCCGGTTTAGTAGGTTCCTTTTCAGCCTTATTGAGAGCTTGAATAGCAGGACCAATAGTTGCCTTCCAGGAACACTTCTCCTCCTCCAGTTTGACAGCAAAATCTATCAACTTTTTGACATCACCATTCTCAAGCATGAGTTCCAGCCCTTTCGCAGTATTATCATCGTTGCGTTCACCTTTAGCCATCGGCTCATGGTACCTCTTCATGAAAAGTGCCATCTTCTCATCAGTGTCAAAAACACGTTTGACATGGGCTGCTGTTGTCGCTTTTCCCGTCTCGTAACCGCGCGTGTCCTGAACGTATTTCTGCAGGCCCTTGACGACCTCCTCCAGCTTCGTGCGATCAACAGGTCCCCCGTTGACCCTCGTTTGATCAAGTCTTTCGTAAAAGTCTTTATCGAACGAGCCAAAAGAGTCCGTAATATACTCATAGAAGACAGGCTTGGTTTCTGCCATCACTTTTATGAAAGCACGAAGCTTGGGCTCAATCACTTTTATGAGAGGTGTCTAAATTAAAATATCTCATTAGCTGGTGATTGATTCCTCAAAAGCGCCGTGAAAACTTTACCTTGTTCGCCGCGGCCTCTAGCATTTCTGCGACTTCCTGATCATGCATTGCAATGCCCAGGTAGGCGAGGTGAGATTTGACACGTTCCACGACAGACTTTTCTTCAATGTCTTGGAGTCGAGCACGTTCGTAGAAGTGGTAAGAAACGATGTATCGCGTGATAACTTTAGAAATCACCTCATGGTCGGGATTGAGGTACATGCCAGTAGGCCTTGCCGTTAGAATGGTTTTCTCATACTGTGATGACAGTCCTTTCCCCTCTCCCCTAACATCACAGTCTACACTTCCAAAAACCTGATTGAAGTTGGATCGGATTTGATTCAGTTCGTGAACACGGACCATGTATTCATCAGGTTCCCAGTTGGGTTCTTGAGACCAGGGCTTAGAGCCCTTCAGCCACTTGTTGGATGCTGCGTCAGCCATGTTGAGGTGATGAAAAGACTAGTGTGCTCGTAAGAATAGGTAAGGAGGACTTGTGAAAAGATATTGATAATTCAACGGTGAGTTACTAGAGGTCTTGACAAGGGCCCAAAAGCCTTTAAGTACTTATCGTCATGCTTAGCAGAAGCTACTATAGTCACTAGATTTATTTTCTTCTTCAGAATAATGCGTCATAGATAGCAAAAGTACGTGTACTTTCCTAGTTGTTTAGTGGTTAGGATACGATTAAGCTGCACCTACGTCGTTGCTGGCAATTATCCATCGGATTCTAGTGGTAATAATCTCCTAAACACCCAATGTTGACTAACGTTCTTACGTATGTTAGGCTATCATAATCTCACATCTCATACAAATGTCTTGCCCTTTATCTTAAACACAACAGAGACATGGCAGAGATATAGCAGAGATACCATATCTATTCTGTTATTTAGAATGGGGCTGTAGAGACTTTCTTTACTAATTACAGTATCAGATCTAGATTGCTGAAAAAGGAATGGAAGAAGATGTCGCTTTTTGCGCTAATTTGTCTCTATAGCCCCGGTCTAAATAACAGAATAGACACAGTATGGCAGAGGCACGGCAGAGATAGCCAGCCAACTGTTAAAATCAAGGATATGAAAAGGGCGGTGTAATTGAGGTTCCCGCTTTGCACATCTACGTCTGTATGTCTGACTATCTGTCTGAGACACTGCAGCAATCCCAAGCCTACCATCAGAATGACGCTATTAGAAACGGCGGTGTGACTGAAGTTCCTTCTCCATACATCTATGTGTCATCATCCATTTGAGACACGGGATAGATATCACATTACTGGTTGACACTAAGACATCAAAAAGCACAGAGATTGAGGGAATTATGCGTTAAGTAGTCATCCATTTGAATCCGAGATAACAGCTTATAGATCATGACTTTTATCCTCACTGCTATACCTTCTTCAGGCTTTGCAGCCAATCAATACTGAAGTCAGCCCTACTTCAAATTATCCCTTGTGCCATCTCAGATCCAAAGGGATGATATTTGACCGCTAGAACTTGGCGACTTCTAATGGAACTGCTAATCGAAGCAAGGGGTTCGCTAATCTGTCAGCATCGGGTGATGCCACCAATTACATCAATACAGGTCACAGCCTAGTGGTTCAAAACTGGGCAGAGGAACGCTACGGGACGGGCCAGAACCCCGCGATACAACGGGAGGCACGGGACGATCGGGGAGATTGTTAGTCCGATCTGATGGAAAGCTACCAGTAGTATGCCGAGGTTTGAAACTGCATCTGAGACACGGCCTGTAAACGAGCAGGTGGCGTAAATTATATGTTAGCAACAAGGCATTACTGGTTCTTGCAAGCGAGAAAGCAGGTTCCGAAGCCGTGGTGTCTCAGAGTGGTGGAGCTCAGGCTCCGCGGCTCAATGCGTCAATAGATGAGGGGTTGTCATCCCGAGAAATGGCTTGTAGCATACATGCTTCAGGCCGTAGGCCACATGAACCTGGCTGTACAAATTCCGATAATTCTCATGTACCTCGAGGCTTGGGAAACATCTTTTGAGGTCTTGTTGCCTTCTCACAACCCTGATTTAAATAACTTACAGCAAGAAATAGTCAGTTTTGGAATCCATACACCCATATCTTGTGACAGCAAGCAACTTCCTTTGTTGTGAATGTCGTCCTGGGATATCTTGAGCCAGTACATGGGATCGTTCAAAAACACGGTTGGGTAGCAAGGAATGCTGCAGTCTGGGTCAATAATGGTGGCTGGACGCGGCAGTGATTTGCACAGTGGCTTGACACGGGATACCTGAGGTCAATGAAGCAGATTGTTTGAGACCGCGGCACGATAATGCATATGCAGAGGACGAAAAGGAGACAACTGTATCCGCAATATTACGGAAGATGAGAGAACTCAGTAGACTTGTCTGAATATCAGGACTTAATGAGTCGAGCTCCGAGCGCGAAGACAGCAGATCAAATGGGCCGACAAGTATAAATAAGAGATTTGATTCCCGCCTCCCATGCTTTCATCATCTTCGAAAACATTCAACCAACTCAATCAAATTCACTTCCAGCCACTATAACATCTCTCATCATGTCCAGCGAAGAGACGAAGGTAGAATCTGAGGGAAATGCTACCAAAGGCACTGTCTATGTAAGTGTTACTTCTTCAACCCCTGTCCCGCAACTTATTTAATTAACTCTGGGATAGGTGAAATGGGATGTCAAGAACGGCGGTGACCGTCAGACTTACCCTAACCTTGATACATGCTCTCAACTTGAGGGCAGCCCGTAAGTTCTGCTGAAAGGGCCATAAATGTTTATGATTTCTAACACAGTAACCAGCAAAATCCAGGGTGTCGAGATCAGGAGTACCGTCAATGTTAGGCTGCTTGGCTATAGGTAAGTAGACCCATTCAGGGGCGATACTGAAAGCTCCGCTGAGAAAACAAATAGTGGCACCTCGTGTAGTGGCAGTCCTTCTGTCACTATTGATGGGCCCACGTCCGGCATGACCAAGATCAATCCACAAAGACTTGGATCGTACAAAGTCGAGACTCGCTAATAGGTTGTGCTTTGTCTAAGCGCGCTATTCAATGGCTGAATTGGCACTCGGCCAGGCTCGCAATAACTCGGACAGAAGGGGGTGAGAAACTTTGATGCGAAGAGACACAGAGTTCAAGTGTTGGGAGGTGCTAGCTTTAACAACGTCACTCATTTAACATGTGTTCTTTACCTTTGTATGTTGGGGCTGAAGCCTCTTTAAACCTCAACCTTATCACACAGTCACTCATTAAGTCAATATACATGGTCCGTGGCCAAAAGTTCCTACTGAAGCGCTTCTTCATTTTTTCCCTTGGCTTGCTTGGTGCTTGCTATTGCCACTGTGTTTGCCATATTTCTTTATAGCTCTGTGCGAACATAGTTTCAACGTGGATTTCGAGGAGTGCAGTATGGGGGGTTGCTATGCCCTTTGTCCCGGTGGACTTCTTTGTTGCCATCCCGTGGGTTCTTTGGCCGCTCTGTCAGGCCGCTTCGTTGCTGTATATCCCCTTGTGGGCTGGTATTTCTCTAATATTGACTGTCAAGCCCTGTGTTCGTAGTTCCTGTATTCGCTATCCAATATCTTGGAGAAGGTATGGCCTGGATTTGCCTGTAGGCCTCGCCACCGACCTGATAGCTTCTTAATTATCTGTATATATCAAGACTTTCTTTCTAGTGTTGCATCTGTTTCTTACCTCCCGGGCAAGCTGTGGAGCCAAGGAAATTCCATGCAGTTCACCGGGGTACACGGTTGATACGGAATTATCGCCTATGTAGACGTTTCTAGTTTGGTTGGTGGTCGTGAACACGACAGCGCCGCCAATGTGGCTGTTATACTACTTCCATCAGTGTATCTGTGTGATGCATCTGGTTCGTTGCTGGTGCCGTACTGGTGTCTTTAGCATTTCAATCGTCTGATGCACTGGCTAACTGCTGGCAGTTGAATCAGTCAATATCTGTAGAAGGAAAAATTACTGCTGCCTCTTCCTTGGAGGCCATTTCCTCTTTTGCAATGGCACCGAGAACCCTGCAACATAAATTTATGGTTATAGTGATACTAACAATGGCCTTTAGAATTCATCACCACGAACCCCGGCCGGATGCCGTTGTCAGATGAGCCCTGGCACTAAACATTAGCTCTATGGATCCGAACTTGGGTGAAGCAGGGCGAAACCAGAGGAAGGATGGGAACAGGGCTGAAGTGGGCACATACAACGAGGTGATGAATAACCTGGAAAAGAGGAAAAAAGAAAAGAAATTGAGGAGGTGTCGCAAACATGATGGGAAGAAGGCTGAGTCGTCTGTGTGTCATAGACATGAGATTAATTATGTTACGCAATTGAAATTTGGGAGCTCCAGGTCGAATGCGATGTTGAGAGAGCTACAGGGACATTTGGAGAAGGAAGAAATCACCTCTCTCTGGTCCATAGAACATATGCACACCCAGAACACCGAAATAGCCCCTTAGTCGATGTCTCGCGGCTATAGGCTTGGGAATATTCCTCTTATGCATTACCATAAACAGCAGTACTTATAATTCAAAGTTCATACGGAGCTCATATACTAACCGCAAGAGAAGGCATCGAACTCCCGATAAGTACCAGGGTTTCCAATTCTAGAGAATCAGAACTCCATTCAGCTCCGTGAACTCTGGTAGGTAGATACTGCTACCTAGCTCGTATGCCGTTGTTGCGCAATGTTGGCAGAGAATGAGTTATAAGTGGCATCCGAACTCCGGAAATACGCGTTTCGGAAAACCTTATTCTGATCAAGCATAATTGAAAACGCACTTGGTTGAATATGAAGGACTTACTGTATCTATTTATTCTCAATCGGGAGGCCTGATTTGCTAAGTTCCAGTTTGATGCGTTGTAAATTCCGAAGCGCTAAGAGCTGAACTCGAAATCCCTGAATTCCGAGTTGCGGAGTTGAAACCTCCTTGGGCTCGGCTGTATGAAACGCAGTTCTCTACTCAATAACGGCCCCGAATCAAGAGGCGGTCTCGCTGCAACCTCAGTTGCGTACCTCATAACTGATGCCGTGCTTACTTCATTTTCACCAATAGGCACGGATCTCAGAGTTGACACTAGAACGTCTTGGAGACAAGAAACGAGTTTTGCAAGTGCCATGATAGCGACTTCAACGCAGTGCTTGGTCTTTACGCTAATCATGCACCATTTGGTGATATATTAGGCGTGGAATTCGACATCAGTTCAACTTTTGACCTGGGATAAAAGGAGAGGAACTTATTTGGATATAGATATATTTGCCATGCGGCTTAACTGACCATCGGTTTGCAAGTATTGATTTTCCTGCGATCTGATAAGAGTGTTTAGGGTTGTTTACCTTTACTCGATCTCTCCAGATCACGCCTCATCTGGGGTGGAACGCGCAGCGTCTCGGTATTGAAAAATTTGCGATAGTAGGTGCACTGGTGTTGCGATTTTTATGAGGTGCTGCATTTCCCTCCCAAGTAATTTAATACTGGACCAGGTGACAGGATTTATACGGAGCAAGGAAGTCAGACAATTGACCAAGACTAGAAGCCATAATGCATCTCGTAAATCTGTCAATTCCGACCCTCTGTACTTGGCTTCTTGTATCTTCCCGACGCCCTTTTCCGCCACTAATTTATCTCACACAAGCTCATCCTTTATTCGTTGACTGGCACTAGTGATTGGTAATACTAGGTGTGGCACGAATTATAGAGCCTGTTTCTTCATTATCCCCACTAACGGAGGCCTTCGTTTTTGGGGTAATTTAGTGCAACATTAGGTAGATGTAAACTATGCTCGCAATGCGCCTAGAAGACAACAATCCTCTGTTTCAACCGCCTCTCTGGCCAAGATCAGAAAGCCCCACTCACTGCTGCACCCCATCGGCATAGGCTCTCAAGTGCTTGGATAAGTTGGTGTCTAGATAGTATTAGTCAGATATTGTGAAAACGTTGTTGGATTCAAAAAACTTACAGAGATTAATCACGGTTTTGCGATCACCTTCGAGAATAGGCGGAATTGTCTAATTGTTTGGGGAAAGGATACGTCAGCAACACAATCCCGCTTCAGCCGTTACATGCAATATTCACATCTTTCTCCACCTTTCCCAGCGAACTTACGATTGACTGGGCATCGTTTTTCGCGGTTTGTCAAATAGTGGAAAGCTTTCCGATCGCCTCACCAAAACGGGCAACCTCGATTGTACCCGTCTTGTCGGTTAACGTGCGAGCATCGGCAATATTGTTAGCGTTCTTCTGCAGCTGATCACGCTGTTTCACCAGATTGCTCATGTCACTGTTCAAAGCTGTTGATTTAATTAGCATTTGTGTGTGGTTATGTCTGAGTCTGCCGAACTCACAGTTGAGCGCAATCCTGATACCGACGAGAGTTCCGACGGAAAGACCAGCAAGAATTGCGCCACCAATCTGTTCTTCGTCAGTATATCATCTATTCCTACGGTGTAGATGGAAGGTATGTTCCGATGAGCTTACAAGAATTGAAGGTGCCGCTGGTGGGAAACACGCTGCAGCGACGCCTGCCACGGGAAGCGATGCGCCTGCAACAATACCCATGGCGAGTTGAGCCTTGGTAAGACCGGCGATTCTATTGCCAAGGTCGGAGATCTGTTCGTTGAGAGACTTGACGTCATCTCTTTCCTGCCCTTCCTTTGTCGTGGCCCAACCTTGGAAGGACGCAACAAACTGGATCATGCTATTATTGATAGCTGTGAACTTGACTACAACATCATTGGCTTGAGCGCCAATCTCTTCGGCATCCTATGTTAGATGATAGAAAGAGTCAGTAGTGTTGAGGGGCAATGTGCAATACCTCTCAAGGTGCACGGTAAGTGTTTGGGTTGGGCACTCACCTTGATGTAGTCATCCAACATGGATTTCCTCTGGTCGGCAGTGTAGGCTTTGTCATCCACATATGGAAGAATTTGAGTAAATCCTGGATAAGACATGTCAGTACGCTGTTTGCTAGGAGTACAAGCCTCGGTTCCAAAACATACTGAGCCCGTAATCAGAAATGTTCACAGCCATGACGGCTGTGGCTGAGATGTGGTCCTCAAACTCCCATGTAAACGTCAGCTTATCTAGGTCCAAGCAGTTAGGAAAACCAGAACATGAAGAACTCACCTTGCTGACCCCCGAAAGTGTAGTCAAGAAAGTCGGCTTCCCAGGCTCGACGTACAAGGCATCCAGCTTACCGACTGCAATCTGAAGATTCTTGAAGCTTCGGCGGATCGTTCGAGAGGGTTCAGTCGCATCCTCGATATCTTTTCTTATCCGTACACACAGGATTATCAGTAGAACTCAGTCACTCGCAAAATTCCTCAGGGTCTAATCAGACGAGTGCTGGTCTCTAGAGGCCATCAGAGAGGTCAAGCGTCAGCACAACCTGGCAATTATGAGAATTAGAACATGCAGCGGTTGCCATCTCAGACACCACATCAAGGTTCGCCTCAGAAGGATCCAGGTACTGGAAGGAAATCTGGCAAGGTATCGATCGTCTGGCAACTCGAGTACACAAGAGCACGTAGTTGGAGATGTAGAAGTCGGCTTGGACGGATTGTAACACTGTATGAGTAGACATGAAGGTGAGATACTGGCGACGCGCCTGACAAGAATACATTTATACTTAGAAACGGGCTATAATGATTGGAGAATGACGATAAATCATATTTACAATCGTCTATCAATATTAAGATTACACTTTTGCGATAGCTGTATGTATTCATGTCAAGAGCTGGACAGGATACTGCCTAATATACCAGAACAACTGTATTTATAATTAATCTTCTTCGGATTCAATAAAAGACCGGTCGTTATCGCAGGACACGTAACGTACATAGCCCAGATGTCTGCTCTGAAACACGCTCGACATTGGATGAAAGATCTTCCAGTAAGATATCAGAGGAATCCAGGGCTCGAAGGTCAATTGGTTGAGAAACAACATAACGGCGATCTCCAAATAAGGTACTACAACCGCTAAATGTATAAGGATTTTTAATCAGCCTCAAATTTGCCTGTGGCCAGATGGATTGCGCAAATTCCATAACATCCTGAAGACGGTCAAGGCTGACGGAAGTTACATGCCTAGGATCTTTCTGGCCTGTGCAGGTTCAAAGTCAGTTTCAAGACTATACTGTGAGTTTTCTGTGTCCAACTTACAATTCGTATTTGTGCTTTCCGTGACAGAAGTCTTAGCTCCTGCCTGTCTCAGTATCTCGCAAATACGGCTTTGGCGTTTGTAGAATCGGGATAGTTCAACACGTTTGAGTCCTCTCTCCTTGCTCCAATGTATTTGCATGCAGGGCCCTACTGATACAGTACAAGCATCCTGGAAGAAGCATGTTGACATCTCTAAGTCATATCGATGAAACGGTCTCGAAGCTCGGTCCAATGGCGTAAGGCCGCCGCTGATCATGTTGACATCTGCTTTCAGTTCTATGAGTCTTTCTACAAGATTAGAATGACGCCGTTCAGCGGCTAAGTTTAGGGCTGATAAACCAGAAAAGTCAACTGCGTCGATATGACTTCCAATCAGCTTCAAGGCAATGTTTTCCTGAGCTATATCTCGAGCAGCAAGCTTTCTGGAAGGACCGCCGCCGTCACTGTCAGTTCTCATGAGATTGACAACGATAAAGTCTCCAATATGCGCAGTTGAATTGGAGAAAATGCAATTGATAAACTTGTAAGACCATCGTGGGGCTTGTAAAGACCAGAGTAAAGGCGTCATACCATTGTCATCTTCGCACTCAATATTAACCCCTCGTTCGAGTAACTGTTTGACGACATCAAATTGCTGATTCTCTGCAGCGTGAGATAAAGCTGTGCGACCTAGGTGGCCGCGAGTGTCTAAATATCTCGAGTGCTGAATGAGGTCCTTGATAGTTTCGGATGCGCAGTTAAAAGGATGTGGCTCCCCTGGAAGTGTCGGGTTAACACTGTCAATCCCTTCAACAAAGGCTATATGACCAAAATGATGCCGGCTGTTCAAAACATGGACGCCCTTGAAAATGTTGACTGTCCTTCGGTTACCAAGAGCCCATATCAGGGTTGTGTCTCCAAGTATGTCTTGTAAATCCACATTTGCTCCACGATGCAGTAGGAACTTAACGGCCTCGGTCTGTTTGCCAAAGCAAGCCCATCGCAAAGCAGACCACCCACGTGTATCCACTGCATCAACGGACCTTTGTTCAGCTTGTGCTATGTTCTTGATACAGCTTAACAGCCCAAAGAATGCTGCAAGGTGGATTCCAGCTATTTTATCTGGAAGCGGAGTCCTGGAGTCATACAGGAACGACTGGTCGTGAGACAAAGCCAAAACACGGCCGCTGGCGGTGATCTTTTCCGGCATATCGAAAAACTGAAGAATCTGGGGCAGCATTAACAGCTCTCCTGCATTCTTAACATGGAGCCCCCACTTTCGAGAAGCATATGCGAATAAAGGAGGTCTCAGTAGTTGTACAGTGTATACAGGAGTATCCAAGCGAAGTCGGGATATCAGAGGGGTATTTGATGTTGAATCTGGCTGAGCGCTGACGTTTTCTGCCCGCTTTACCTCGGTGGTAGTTGACAAACACCGAATACATGCTGATGCAATGCGTTGATGCCCCTCGGCATCAGGGAAAGTTCTTTTGAAGTAATCTTCGGCAGTATAGTGTGAGAAACCAATAATGCCTTTGTCTTTGTTGATGACAATTAGGCCCAGGCAGACATCCGTAAGCTGCTCCTCATCGATCAGGTCATCATCAACAATTTGACCCTGGTGTCCTGTAGATGACCAAACTAGGGCATAGCTGAAAGATTCAATCGATAGTGTCTCTAGACTACAGCAGAGCCAAGTCATAATATCTCTCGCAAGCTCAGCATCCTCGTTGTCTTGTTCCTGGATGCGACTCCAAAGAAGTTCATAAGTTTGATCAAGTGGGCTTGGTAAGTCACACAAAAGCTGTTCATAGGCTTTTTTATTCCGGCATTTCGACTTTTCCAAAATCTGAAGGTGAAGCTTTGGTAACAGAAACCTATCGATATTTGCCATCAGTCTATCGCCCGTGCCTCAAGGCCTTGCCGTGCTCGGTATCAATCAGACATTGCTCACTTACATTCCCTGCGCTTTTTCATTGAGTTTCTTCTTGATAAGATCCGAAAGTCCTGTGTATTTCCGAATCCGCCGGCTCAAGATAGGCAGATCAGACGCTAAACTTCGATCAATGTACATATCAATATCGGAGCGCCGTGCTTCAAGATCGTAAACAACCGGGTCCTCTAGACACGAGGCAATCGATTCGATCTTGCGAGAGCTGACTAGTAATGAGGCAGCTGAATGTGAGGAAAGCAATCTGTTCACTGCACACAAAAGTCCAAACATAGCCTCATCACGGCGCTCATCCAGTCCATCAATAACCATGTAGACTCTCTGAAATCTCTTTGCCTCAGATAAGAGCAACTCTTGGCATTCTCGTCTCAGAAGCGGTGTGTCATGGTCTTTATGCCTCTTATATGACTCAAGTAAAGGTTTCGACAACACGTCGTTTTGTTCTGCTAATTGACGAACAAGTGACGCAATGAGGGATTCTGCTCCGACAGAGTCATTGTGATCAAGGTAAGCGTAGACGATTGCTTGATTTGCCGTCTTCTTCTCTTCCAAATAACGAATCACAATAGACCTAAATAAGGGTAAACGGTAAAGCTTCGCACAGCGGAACGCGTAGTGACCTACATCATAATAGTTTTGCCTACTCCGGCTGTCATATCATACGTCAGTCTTCATTTCGAACTAGGCAGGGACGTACTGGAACAGCAGTTTACCGTGACCTTGACACCAAAGGGTTTTATTTTCCCCTTGTATCCACTTTCGAAATAAATCTGTTTCGAAAAACCATTGTCCAGTTCCCTCTTTCCAATCATTCAAGCGCGATTCATATGTTGCGGAAAACCTCAGCTTTGTCAGCCATGTGAACACATCCTGATTGGAGTCTGTGGCTTGATTAGCTAAACTGGCTCGTATCCAAAATCATCATAATCATAATGTTGAAGGTCTTACCTTGTCGTATTATATCATCCTTCATATAAGGAAGTGCTGCGGAGTTTCATAAGTCAGCAGGGGCAACCCTCGAAGTTGTTGTTAGATAACGTGATTTAAAAGCCATGAATGGCCACTTTGTACATGTTAGATTCGCGTAAGATAAATCCAAGTCTTACTTGAGCATGAAACTATCCTCAAATTCAAATATTAGCTGATGACTGAATGAATACCCAGTTAAGGTCCAGTCGCGTGCTTATTCTCACCATTCAAATGGGTATGAGTTCCACCTGAATTATGCACCCCTCCTTGATTGATCGTACCCCCAAAGCTGACATTTCCAGTGCTGTGTACCCCTTGCATGTTCCACTGGTTCCCAGAAGCATTATCAGAAATTGATTGGGTTGCATGGATAGTCCCTATGCCTTCAAACTCGTGATCCTCCAACGATGGTTCCACATTCAACAGCCCATCGATAGCCACTTTGATATCATCAAGATCTTTTGTGGTAGCAAGGCACGCTATCTGGTTCATTAACAGGAGCTTAACGTCCTTAAGTAGGTCCGCCATAAGATTCTCGACGCGCCGGCCTTTGACACCCTTCATTGCTTCACGATACCGAACGCGCAATTTGGTCCAGCTTTGGCCGTCAGGGTTCTCAAGGCACTTCTTCTCAAGGCTATCAAAAATCTCCCGCATCTCGCAGATCTTCTTTTCACAACGACGGGCAATCGCTGCAAGGGAGTTGCGCTCATCGACGTCCATCTGGACACCTTCCAACTTGATTTTGGCATTGTTGAGAAGTTTCGAAACCATAGCAAGGTCATCTTGAACCTTATCAAAGGCCCCTGGGAGGTTTGAAACCCTCTTGATGGTTCTGTAGCTGGTCGTGATTGCACCAATGATGCTAATCACGGAGGCAATGATACTCAGGGGATCCATAGCGGTATGTGATGTTTCGCTCTTGGTAAGAAGGGACGAGAGCTGGCACAGTAGTGCAGGGATTAAACTTTAAAGATAAGTCTGTACTTTACCCGCAACCATAATTTAAGTACGATACTAAGAATTGTGAGCAGAGTAAACTTGTTATATTTATGGTGCAATTACAGTCAGCTTAGGTTGGGCGGTTCAGGCAGTGTTAAAGGCTAGGCAGACGTGCATTGGGCAGTATTGCGTTAGGCAGCATTGCATTAGGCAGCAGCTATTATTAGCTAGTATTTTACAATACTCGAAATAATTCTATTATAATAATAAAAAGTAAAGTTAATATAAGATTTTATTATTTATAATTTATTAAAATTAAAACAAAAAGTAAGGTAGGGTTGCCTTAAGCCAACAATGAAGAAAGACAGCATGTGTCGACAATAATAGCACCCAATCAATTCGTGCTCGATATATACTGCCTCTTCCCAAATCCCATAAGTATGGATTAGCACCAAGAACTTTCCGCTTCAATCCAGACTATAATCTATTAGCTGTGAGCTCGGGTGACTCCATCCCAGTTCACTCATGAGCTCGATCCTGCTGCTGGCGTGTGAGTTCATATTGCAGCACCTTGCTGCTACCTACGTAACTTCAGGCCTGTCTCTTGTCACTTGCGCGTTTCTTTTCGGAAGACATGAATCAATATTATAAAGGACAACCAATGTTTGACTTATACTGAAAAATGGCAGTGAATATGGCTATCTCAAATTGTCAAAGGTGCTATAGAACTGGGTCGTGGACCCATGAAGCGCCAGGCTGACGCTGTGGCAATTCTGACCAGGCGGCTTGTGAGGAGAACACAATTCGAAACAACAAATCGCATAACTAGACTCAAGCCGCACTACTGGCTTCAATGTAATTATAGATTTAGAGAAAGAATTAGCATATGTCCTGGTCTTCACCGGATTCCACAAATCTATTTTCAACGTACGCAAGATGCTGCAGAGCCCTATCGTCTGGGGCCCTGGCGGGAACATGGTCGCACTGTTGGATATCATTCGATGCCCGCCCGGCATGGTCTTCCCTCAGTGTAAGAGGCTGGTCTAGCCACTTTGGAGCTCTCAAGAGTTTCTGGTACAATGTAAGCGAACGGGCTGAAAGTGACCGGATAGTAATATATCGCGATCCCATTGACGAGACAATGGACCAAAGTTGAGACAATCGGCATTTGTGAGGTATGTATTAACCCTGTTTAATGAGATATATATCAGCGGCCTTACGGCTTTTACTCTCAATCTATTGTTGAGCGCTTGATAGCCACATTCCTGTTAGCCTCTTTGAGGTGTCGAGATTCCAATCTGGAGCCTCATGGTCAGACATGCCCCGGGTGTTGCGCATGCCATCCTCATAGTCATGCTCTATATAGATCAGCATACTCTGATCGTCCCGAGAGCTTGGTGTGGCTTTATATGTCCAAAATACTTTCTCACCGTTTTAAGCCCTCCGGTTTGTAGTTTGTCAACTCTATTCGCACATAGCGACGATTTTCTTCTCTCTTTTGCATCCTACACCCCGCTGCTATCAATTGAATTGACCAACATATCAGAATCTTCTTTTCATTTGTCTGCACTTATCAGCTCGCCCGCCGCTACAATGTCTGCTCCCGCGACCTCCGATCCCCTCCCCTCCATCTACCAAGACCTGGATCAATCCCAGAAGCAACTCGCTGCCGAAATCCGGTTCGAGTGTGGTCAATGGCCACATGAGCTTACGGGTGAGAAGGCTCCCCAGCATTGGTCCAAGGCCATGCTAAATCTCCTCTCGCCGTTGGTTGTCGCCACTGTGAAGCATGGTGATCTTGGGAGTTGGCTGGCTTCTTTGGCCAGGGAGGACACGGGACTGTTGATCGGGTTCGTGAGGCCAAGACGTGGTATGCTGGGAAGAGAGTCTCGGGGCGTAGTACCCGGCAGTATTGAGCTCGAATTCTACTAAGACATATTTAGTACGTAGGCAATTGGCAACGCGGAGCATAAGTTTATAATAGTTACTAGTATGATAACTACTCTAACTTGTCTCAGGACCCTGCAACCTAGATCCTTGGCTAATTATATTACTACCATTACTGATAGTATCATCTGTCTCGACATAGGATGTTTCTTTATTTACGTCATGTTTCGATATAAACATAATACCAGTCATGGCAATTACAAGTTCGAACTTGAATTTGGCCCAATTGGGGAAAGCCTTACTAGTTAGCTACTGGTAGTAAAAATGAAGGACTCTTAACTGCATGAGAAGGGGATGTAAAAACTAAACAGACTAACCATTTTAAAAGCAAAGAGTATCAACTTCTTGATAGCTTGTGATGCGCTTACGCAACCGATAATAAATGGGATAAGCTGACCGGTAGTGTTAATGTTATTAACACCCTGAATATCATTCCAGCGGATAGTACACTCGATGCTCACAATGAACATTGCGATCACCAGTGCAATAAAGATGTTCCAGCCCAAACAGAAAAGTTTATAAATAGGCCTGTTTTCAAAGTGACCATTAGAAAGGCTTTGGAAAGGGAATAGTGTGTTACATACCTGATATATTCCGGTTCTTTGTCGTGCTGAACTCGTCTATTCTCAGTGGGGTCCAACATCCTTTCCGATCCCACCGAAATCAAGACCTTGCCAATGTCTGAGACGAGAGGCACGTTGTCGAGTACTCTAAGTAAATCCATCCAGCACCCGAGGAAAAGGATTCTGGACATGTACATAACAACGGCTCTGCCACCTAACTCATCTACCTCCTTCAAAGAGATTTCTATTTTTTCCAACTTGACCATGATATGAGCCAGGCTCCGCTGCATAGATAACTCCTCCTTTGGGACTATCCAGTAGAGTAAATATCGGAACATCGATGAACAGAGCCATGAAAACACAACGGTTTGGCATACATATGTGAAGAACATTGCGACACAGTAGACAAGAACGACAATAGAATGGGCCCCAATCAGATGTAGAATAATAATTGGACCTTGCAGACGCTGTTTAGAGAAGAAAAAGATGATAGGTGGGTTACATTCCTGTTGGGATGATCGTCCGTCACTACTTGCCTGGGAGAGCCAGAAATTCAAGTTGGTAACAGCCAGATAATAGGCTGTAATACTTCTCCAGACTACTCCAGACCAATTGAGCCTGGGAGGCTTGAAGGATGATATTATAGCCAACAATGATGGCCTGAAGATCCTCGGTCCCTCTTGTCGTGATGACTCGTCATGTGTCGTGTGTAATTCGGTCGTGTTGTGAGACTGAGCCCCATGTTTGTTGCGCCATTTCGTTATAACTAACCAACATAGCCGAATTCGCGAGGGTGTGCTCTCACTTCGACTGTGGGTAGAGCTAAAGATAGCGCATTTTACTCGATCCTTCAGCCGTAGGAGAGACTCAGGTCTCATCAGCCACAGACGAAAGCCGATCAGGCTGAGCGTCGTGGAGTAGAAGCCCAGCATCAGCTGCATCATAATATATAGCTCAATCGAAGCCGCTTCATTGGTCAAAGCAATTATAGTAGTAACAACGATGGCGAAAACAAAGATGGAGTTAGTGTCGTAAATAGCCTGTGCTGACTCTGGGTCCACAAGCAAATTCAGCCAAGAGGATGCCCACTGGAGATAAATACCGATACGGATTCCCCGACCGTAGAAATCAGCATTCCCCTCCAATGGCCCGCACGTATCTGTGCTGGGATTGGTACTCATAATGACTGAAGGTAGATTGTTGTCGTAAACAGGGATTATTTTCGAGTCCAAGTATAAGCGGAGTGAAAGAGGAATATTTAGAAGGACTGAACGGTGTAGGAAGAGACACGAAGAAGTGTGACAGGTGCCGGTACATGCTGTTATTTAAAGTAGGCTGATATTATGCAAAACTTATTACCAAATTTGTCCAGATCGAGCTCGGCTAGTAGTACTCAAAATTGAGCGACAAAGCCTCAGACTGGTGAAAAAGCATGCAATATGGTGGTGGCTGAGCGGGCGGGGTTGTAAATGTTGTGGAAGCAGGCTGTAATTTCCTATCAGGCTTCCTTTCTATTTTACTGGCTAACCTGTCCCACTATTGCATATATGGTGTGGAGTTCTGACTACTAAGCCCCAAAGGTGAAAAACACAGCCCGATGGCGCTGCATAATAGAAGTGAAAGTCAAGGGTAAAAAGATCAGATTCAGTTGCTCGATCATCAATTCCTCACCCGAAGTACCCCTGTAAATTTCCGGTGGGGTCAACAGCCATGCTCAGTGTCGAGCGGGGCTGGCGACAGTGGAATGTAGCACCCTACGCAAACGCGTTGAGTGCCAAGGCTGATGGCTACAACAGAGGAAGAAAAAGAAAATTGGCCTCCGCCCAGCAGCTGGTTTCTGAACCCATGCAACTTAACCAAGCAAATGCGACCGAAAGGAATTTTTTGCCTATAATTATGCAAGGTTTAATAAGCATCTATATAATATTCTAAGACATGGAGTCGATAAGTGGCAACCAGTTGAAGGATAGCCATGCAATGGACGAGGGCCGAAGATGATACTGAAGCACGTCGATAGGACGTTCATGTCGGAGGTGGCCGAGTGCTTCTTGTTCGCATCGAATATTCCGTGGTGGAGATAATGTCAAACAGGCCGTTGCTCAATAACCTGTGCATGAACGGTGAGGTATTATTGGTCCAGCGGGACTTCTTAATGGCTCACCTCATTTCTCGATGAATTGTGGATGCGGTCCGACAACGCCAATGCTGACATGGTCGCCGTTGTCCAAGATGACCGAGTGAGCATCGTCGCCTCGTTCGAGGTGAGTGTATTTAACGTCTGGTGGCGTTCAATGGTCGGACAGCCTGCTGCTTGCTAGCGGGACAGGTACTGGGAAATTCAGCGTTACACTTCGGTAAAGGATCTTGTTCGACAGTGTCTCCAGTTACCTTGAATGGTCATTGATCAACTGTCACTCCTTATCAGTGCCGGGGACTGTACTAGGACGCGGCGGGTTTTAGGGGTGTGTCCACTAATTGGTCCCCACCTTTTCAGCAGTGAAGGCCTAATTCATAATATACGTTGCTCTGAGGGAGCCAGTCTAGCTGATAAGAAGGCCGATAAGCTCGATTCTGCACCACAGAATGACGCAACAACCGAACAACGCGACCGCGACCACATCAGCTGGCGTAGGATCGAAACGCGTTGATCAAGTCTGAGGTCCCGCACCTTTCCTTTATGCCGTTCCTTGACCGATTTTGAACGCCGACCGATCATACTGCAATGTCCCAACAAATCCAAGCTCACAGATTGATATCTTACGCCAAAGACGCGTCTTCGGACGAGATCCAACAAGAAAGATGTCGATAACCGCGCGCAACACCATCGTCAAGCCCGGGATGGCGGCCTGGCTGGTGTAGCAGGCTTCCATGGATTCGCGTGTCTACATGCAACTTGAACTCGACCCTCATGGCGTTCAGCATCCAGACGACTGGTTCAAAGATAAGGCAGTCTACTTGACTATAATGGCAATGAACACCGACAAGGTGTCCAACTCTGAGGCCTGTGCCTCGCCTTCACGATCCTGTTGTACAGCTCCCTCTAGAACTTATGCACCCTATCTCCTCGACGTTGCTGATCATATGCTGCCCCAGGAATCCCGATCCCATCCTCTCGCACGGCTCGAACGACAACGGCTTGCTGAGCGTTACCTTTTCGGATACCAAGTGCACGTTGACCGGGTCAAGCGGCAAGGAGGAGTTCCTCAATATCCTCGAGGAGAACTTGTTCATCTTGTGCAGCCCTATCAACATCGACCCCGCGGCCTTGCACTCGCACAACATCGCCCCGGATGCCTCGACCAACCCCAACCGACGTCTTATACAATACATTGCTCGGGTTGTTACTCAACCCGCAGAGTGCGCAGACCATCCCATTGGCAAGTCCTTTGGCGAGATCTGACACGGCTTTCCGAATCGTGTGGTCCCCAGTGATAATTGCGATACGATATGTGCCATACCTTGATGACTGAGTGCAAACCCTGCTATGAGAGCGTCAAGTCTGACGGGCGGTGCGTGTGGTTGTCGACAGTCACCGACTTGGTCAAGGCTCACAACTTCCACCCGAAGCGCAAGACAGAGTGGGACGAGATCTACGGCAACAGGCGCCCCGACCAGACCAGCGTCATGGTATAGATGTTCTACTCAGTCTAGATGTTCTCCGTAGCTCGCAGCGACCGTCTTGAGGGTCCTGTTCGTGTCCTCGAAGGTAACGATCTTGCCGTTGACAATCAAATCGCTCTTAGAGAGGATAGTGCCCTGCTTCTTCTCCTGTTGACAGTCAAGCCCTTGGTCATCTCGGTCTTGATCATCTCTTGTGGTTCTGATTGATGATGTGCCACGTAGACGATAGCCATCGGGTCGCCCATCTTGCTCACCTTAATGTCTATAGTAACTCCTTCGACGCTCGGGCTACACCACTACTAGTCCTTGACTGTCATCCCGACACTGACGTACGCGGCGTTCTTATGCAACAAGTGGTTTATGTAGTCCGACCACGTGAAAATTCCAGACTCGGCCGCCGGCTCCTTCAAGACCGACACCGCATCCTCCAAGCTGAGGGTGCAGTAATTGAAAGACATGACCAAGTTTTTGGCCGGCAGCACCATCGTAGTCTCGACGGTCGCGTCCATCGGCATCTGAACGAGTGTTGCTATGCCCTGTTGATAGACAGGTCTTTCCTCATTATCTGCACGCCCAGTCTGAGGCCGAGTTCTGCTGCCCACGCGCCAAACGGCACTAGGAGGGCCAAGGCCGAGAACAACTGCTCCCGCCCTTTCATCTGCTCAAGCAGCAAACGTAGTATCCCAGCCGTCTACGGCTGCCATATCCATGTAGAGGCCCCCAAACAAGTTCAGCCACTTGCCGCTTCTTGTATCCTACTTCGGCACTCACCCGAGCAGCCTGATGAGCACTCTGCCCGTTTCCTTGCCGTTTGCCATAGAGCTGTCCTTTTCATCACATTGAACCATCACGCCATTGTCAATATTCTGCCATTCTGCTTGCTCATCCATAAGAAGTCGCATCTGTTTGGGCTCCGAGTCTGGCATTCTATCAAATCCTCAATAATCATATGCCGTAGGTGCTCTATGCACAAAAGTTCCCTTCTCATCTGCTCGTTAGGTTCTTGGGTGTTCTTAATACTGTCCTGAAGTACCGATGCTGCTTCACCAGGTCGATCAAACCGAACATTCGCCTTCGCAGCTTGCTTTGGCTTTCTCCTCCCCGGATTTCGCCTTTTCTCCTGTTTCTATGACTCTGGCAAAGAGACAACCAGTGGCCTGAACACCGAGGCTATCGAGATTGCGGATGCTGCGAATTGCATTCCAGCCTCTGTTGAGATTGTTGACTACTGGGAGCGTAGTGTTTTGACGAATAAGAAGCTCAGGGCTGTCACTGAATATGCTTCCTTGTGTGTATGCTACTGGGGGCGTAGGCGAGCATCATCCGGTCGAGATTGGACGAGGAACGCAGATGGCTTCAACATATTAGACTAGGTCACTGCAGGACCAAGCATAGATACTCACCGTTTCTTGTATTGTGACAAAGGAGCCCTTAATTCTCTCTGCGCTGCTTCTTTCACAATCGCCACCTCCACATTTACCTCACAGGTTCTGCTTGTATTCCCCGTAGAACTTGGGGTTCGCGTAATCGTTTTAAACACCGCCCTCCATCGGCATCTTGTAAACAATGCTTTCTGATGACACGCGTAGAAGTAGAAGGAAACTCAAGAACTGTGAAGTTGCAGAAAGTTCCGATGATACCAGGGCTGGTGTTGTAAGTTCGAGCTGCACGGAGAAAGGCTTAAGATGAGACTACCTGCCACATGTTTGCGCAAGAGGATGTCGAGTTTGTAGCGTCAGATAATTGGGCGAATTTTCGTATCGATGTTCAATGTTGTGGCCCCAAATAAGCTGGCAAAATGATCAACTCTCGAACTCTGAGAATATCAACGTGGCTGCTGGTAAAATCGCCCAATCGGACAGCTCTTCGCTTATGATACTCCCATTTCACTTCAAGACAGCTGCGACGAAATGGCCAATGTTACTATTTCAACTCGCCTAAAAAGGCCACCTCCAATGGCTTGTTCCCAGAATGGGAGACCAGGGGCCAAGTACGATAACTTCCTCAAAGATGACACTGAAGATTCACCACGAGAATTACATAACATCCTCAGTTTGAAGTACTTGGACTTATCTAGTATATACCTTTCTCGTATGACTGCCTCATGATCTTCCACGCTCTTTTGTGGAAGTGGCACTAGATCTTCTCGACAACGTGAACATCAACTTCGTTAGTCTGAGCGAAAGTGGCACTGGTGAGGCTTCAGATCTAGGTTATCATGGCCTCAGGTTATTTCTTATAGTCCAATATGTCTTGATCGGATTCAGCTGGTCTTCTCTGTCAATCCAATATCTTGTCAGCTTGATGATAGACCTTCCCTCTGTCGAGCACCGGGCGTGGTATATTATGCTTCACCCCCGGTAGGCAACATCTCATATTGGTGGGGTTCCGAAGTTCGGTGTACCACCGAGAGATCAAGACAAGCGAATCTTATCAGCGGTGTCACGAGCGACCCATCCAAGATTTGCTTACGGTGTCTCGAAGGGCGTCCGTCAACTTGCCGAGCGGCTTGTAGGCGTCCTCAAGATCCTTGACGATGTTAGCAGGCCCGGCGATGCAATAAAAGCAGCCGTGGGCGAGACTCCCGAACTGAAGACCTGAACGAACAAACGCACCGGTGCAGAAGCGTTCCCCTCGAAGTACTACAGGATTTGCTTAGGCACGACCGCTAAAGTACCGACCTTCTACTTCTTGTCATTTTCTTTGGTAGTCGTAGGGAAGCCAAGCTCGTCATCGACCCACTAGAGCTCAGTTTCATTCTAACCGCATGCCGCATGATCATGCTGCATTTGCTATCAGCGCAGAAGTGGACTGGTTTCGAAACGTTGGGGGATCATGGTGCATTTCAAAATAGGATCCTGAGGTTGCTCATAGCCAATGGTAGATAAGTCGTAACATGCATCGGGCCAAGAAAGAGGAGCGAGTGACGTCAAGGAGCTTGACTGTTGGCTTGTTTTTTGGTGGAGAAGGCCCGATGGCACCTATTCCGAGGGAGGAGATGCGTCTTACTTTTCCCCCTTGAGAAAATTAAGACGATGCGTTGTTCCTCTCGAGATGGAAGACGGACCCCATGAGTGAACCTCTTAACTTGCTGGATGAGAATTCCTGACTGGCGCGCAAACTTCCTAGCGGCCTCGCTGCTCTGAGTCCCCAATGCAACGGAAATCAAAAACGTCCAGTCGAGGTCGTCCATCGAAGTAGGCGATCGATCAGGAAACAAATCCATAACACCTTGGCGGCCGTCTCGCTTCAATATGTCCCGTTTAAAGAATTCCTGGAGAGCTTCTATCTCATCGGTACGATGTGTTGTTTCTGTATGTAGGTATTTCAAGGGCCCTTTTGCGTTGTGAAGCTCCGTGGCAGCATTCCAGTGCTGCTGACGAAGACTTTGGCTACTGCTAATGTCTTCCAAGCTCGTAAGCTGTAAATTAAGATCCAAAGCCACGTCACAAACCTTGTCGAGCAGGTATAAAGCCCTGTTCAGAAAGGGTTCGAGATTTTGAAGTGCCTGAAGTATTCTGAATTCAGTATAGTCCCACTCTGAGTGATCGTTGTCCACTAAGCTCTTTGATTTGCGCAGCCGGCAAACGTGATAAATATGAAAGGCACTCTTTTCTTTTCATCATGGGCACGGGTATTACACGTCACGCGCAAGCTGGCCTGGCGCCATACAAGCTTCGGATATGCTGCCTCTGAAGCAGACTGGCCGACAACTAATAGCTTTCAAATACAAGACAAATAAGTAGCTGTTGGCGGTACATGTATTGGACGCCGAGCATGCAGTCTCAAAGCGAGATTGACAGGCAGATTGATGTTTTCCTCCTGGTCTCATCATGGTCCAGGCTAAATGCCAGCTCAGTTCACCTCCCAGAGTATGCAGCGAAAAACTGAGCCATTTTTAACCGCCATTGTATTATGAGTCTGATGTCCCATCCGAGATAGCCTCTCAGCCCTTTTTGCGACAATTGCAGAAAAGAGTGAAATTGGCTGCATTCGTGTGGGCAACAGCGCATGGGTCCCGTCAAGGGATGCCTAGAGAGTCATCATCTCCATAGACATCTCGATCACGCGTAGCAAGGACTAACAACTAGTTATGTGGCTGTGCGGTTGGGCCACTTTAACTTATCGCAGATGGCAGGGGCACTTTGAGGTTATGGTGGAATCTGGGAGGCTCGCCGAGCGAATCTGGCGTTTTGCACATTGTACTTGACAATTACCTAGGTCGAAATCAGTCCGGCCAGATAAGCCAGCTGTTACAAGAAAGACTTCTCAACCCGTGCCGAAAATTCTGATGGGCAGGGTTGGTTTGCTTGGAATAACTAGCTGGTATGATCTTGGCGAACTAAATCCTGTCTTCTCACTGTGCATCCAGGAGAAAAACGAACAAGTCAATCGCTTCCATGCATCAAGCCTGGATGACCGCCTCTAAGGTATCCATTATCGCCGCTTTTTAAACACGATGGTCCCCCCTGTCAGCCTAATGTCTCTGCTAAAATGAGAACGATGGCATGAAATTTCCAAGAACATGTAGTAGCTTTTTTGTAAATTTCGAAATTTATTGATGCGGGCTCTGTGCATTGGCTGTTCTTGATACATTTTGTTACACAGCGTCGGTTGCAAAGAGCAACCATGTCGCACGGAGAAAAGCTCTGCCCTCCTCAGGCCATTCCAGCGCAGTCACTTCCAACAATCTCCGGGTTGTTTTTCTGGCATGATATACTCGTGGAGACATCATCGGGTTGTCTGCGTTGATCTCGTCCTGATCAAAGTCTTCCAGCATGTTTGACCCCGTCCAAGACGCGATTCACATCAAGGATGAAGACGGAAACGATGCTAAGCCTGCCATCACTTCCCAAGATGCCGATGACGATATCAACGAAGAAATGCTCTCGCGACCACTAGAGCCAGGAACCATGGCTGCTCGATACACAGGCCCGCCCCGAGGCGGCAAGATGCTCTCATTCCGACCCGGTGTCTTCCGTCGAAGTCATCGCCCCTTTCTCAAATGCACCGACAGGGAGCTCAAGAAGCAAAAGGAAGCTGAACACGGAGGTTTTACCAAATGGCGCACCAACCCTGGTGATATCGATGATTCTAGTATTCCCGTCATTCGATTGACCGAAGCGTCAGAGTCCGCTCAATCATTCGAAGCCTTCCATGCTACTGTCCTCGAGCCGAACAAGGATGCTATCGAACAGATACTGGTAGAGTACAATAAGAGCGTTCACATTCTTGACCAGCGTAACGATGTTCAGTTCTTTGAAAAGTACCATGAACAGTACGTCAGCAGGGTTTTTGGCGATTATGGAAGACCACGCAACGATTTCAACCTTGGACCTGATAAGGCGTTGAACAAGCATATTGGCTTTCTATGCGGTAAGTCGAATCTCACGCCAGTTGTTCCACCAATACTGATAGATCACTAGCTTTAAAGGGAGCGGCTCATGACTGCGAAGCGCAGAAGTGCTCGCGCCTCTACGCCGCCTGCTTCATCGCGTGGCACGGCCCATCCTTCAGATACTTCTTCACCAAAGCAGCAGAGACAGATGAGAACCCGAGCGAAGTCCTCTTATCGATGCCCCGTAACGCGCGCGTCACGATCAAGTTCTGGGAGGACCAGGTCCGAGATGTAGCGAGGGACACGATACGCGAGACGGTGCGGGAGAATAACTGGAATTGGGCTGCGGTGCTGGCTTCGGCGGTTCTGAAAAGAGGATATGCTCCTTCTGAATATGATTTGAAAGGTTTTGTGAACTGGAAGGAGTTTGCGGAGAAGAATGATCTTGGCAGTGTCGTGTATGGTGTTGTGTCTTCTGATGAATCTGAGTCTTCTGGTAAAGAGTCATCTTCCCCAGAGGATGAATGAGCGGTGGCAAGGGCTTCTTAGCAGTGGTGGTCTGGACTTTTTCAAACGTGGAAAGATGAATTGAGTTTACATGACGGTTTGGTGCAGCATATGGATGTGGTGCCATGGTATATAATCATTGACTGGTAGTTACAATTGGCGAAACTACTTTTCAGGCCCACCAGTCCCTCTCAGATAATCGCAGGGTCGAGAGGCAGGTGCCTAGTTCAAAAGCGTCTAAAACCCATCAACAGTTATTCACATTCATGCTAGTCACAAAAAGACCCAGCGATTGCATATGGCCTCTTTCAGGAACAAGAGTCGCTGCTATACCAGACTGGGTTTGCATGTGCATTGGGTGTTTATGAAGACGAGAAAGAAACAACGCGATATCCCATGGCCTAACCAATGCGCGTCTGGAATGAGCCTTGTCATTGCCGCTGCAAGGAGATGGAAATATCTGACTCGGAGTCTGAGGTCAGCTCCATAAAACCTGACTCTGACGCTGACACTGACGCGCTGTCGTCCAAACAAAGCGTGCCGCTAATCAATCCCTCACCATTCCCCGCCAAAATTCCGCGACCAGGTCTTGTCTCAGGCGGCTTTGATCAGTTACCGGGAAACATACCGGAGGTTTATGCCAAATGCTCTCCCCAGCCACAATCGAAGATAAGCGTTAAATTGAAAGTGGTCGCGCGGTGGTACGAAAGATGTTGATTAGGTAGGTTAAGTAGCTACGGCGGGCCACAAGCCCTTAAATGGTCCCCTGTAATTTGCTCCCCTAACAACATTGGCTTGAGTATTTCAACGCCAATCGCCACGAGTGCCTATTTCTCGAGAATAAATTTAATCGGATTCGGGTCCATAAGGTCGTTGTGTAATTCAAAACCCAAGATGCACATCTTCAAGAGCTATGACGGAATTCTATGTATCTGCAACACGGTCGCTTCGCCAGGGCAGATCAGATGCCCCCAAATTGTGCATGATCCCTGCACTCAGATCCACGCTTTTAATTGACAGGTCAGCGTGATCGACTTGATGTCGCAGGATAGCATCCTCAAGATTGTTACGAGAAGCACGAAAAGTGGTGATACTGCAATAATAAATAGGTCATTGAATTTATAACTTGCGAAATAATGAGAAGGCGGCAGAAATGTTACATACTTCGGCTCGATGGGCACGCGTAGATATGCTGAGCCTGGTCTCTTGCAATTGACAAAGACTTGATGTATGATGAACTTTAGCTATTGCTTGTAAAATCAGCTGGTACATATCGTAAGAAAAAAATGTCTGGTGGATGCATTAATGATTAGACTCTGTCCACACATGCAAAGGTCTTTGATTAGTTTAAGGCTGTTGCCTTGAGTAATAAAAGCTTGCAGAACATACTCGTACTACTGGTAGTGGGGCGAGATATCCAAGGTTTGCTTCGCGTTTCTTGCAACCGCCGTTTGGGGCCATTAAAGTGCCTTGACCCGATTTTACTATCGTTAATAATCTAATTTACTGTTCATCGTTTCCTCAAATCAGGATACCGCTGCATGCGTATCGGAAAACTGCATCTGAAGCTGGTTGCGACAGCTCCGCGACTTCTAAATACCAATCATGAGATAATTACGCCAAATAGCGAACAACCATTAAAAACTCTTATAGTATGTCTATATGGTTCCGTAAAGCTTGAAGTACCAGAAAACAGCTTAGTATTCAATTTTACTGTCTGTTCTGCCTCCTGCGTAATAAAACCTCTTCACATGACGTCAGTTTGTCGTTGATTTAGCCCGAGACGCGTCGCGTCGGGGTATTTTTCGGGCTGATTGACTGACGACGGTGGGGCATCATGTTGCTATAGGGTACCTCCACCTTGGCGGCTCTTGAAATTCAGAGGAAGCTTACGCTAGACTTTTACACAAGTTCTGATTAAAAGATCATAAGCTGCAGGGTGCATGGAAATCCATCACATCTTTCTCGATCCTAAAAAATAAAGATGGGCTTTTCATACTCTATCCTCTGCATTTTCAACGCCCTAATTGCAGCGGTTGATAAACGGCGATACGCCTGCTACTTTCGATCGCAGTGGACAGATACCAGGACGTTGACGAGGGTCATGTCCTCAGGCGAGACCAGCAGAGACAATATTCTCTTGGAAGAGGAGGAGGAGATTTTGGCCCTCCATTTGGGGGTGATTCAATTGGAGATAGGGCTTTTAGAGCTGAAGAGTGAGAGGGTGTCAAACATACTTACCTGACCAAATTCTCATCACTGTGAGTTTCGCTCTGCCCGTTCTGGCTTGCACTGACAAGCTAAGATGCTTGAAATTTATTGACCAACCGGTTTTTTCTTTCTTCTTCTTTTCGCCTTTATCTCTTTTTGGCGCTCTTTTTGGACCTTGCTATTAATTAACATCCCAACAACATATTTCATCCCAACTCGTCGCCTCTCTATAGGGGGCGGGATCGATTCTCTTGGGAGGTCAAAGACGACCAGTATTCTGATTCAATCTCCTTTTTTTCTGGCGGAAGATCCCTTCGCCCGGAGTTGCAGAATCAGACTTTTGACAGCTAACACATATCATCACCATCAAAAGTGTCCAACAGGTCGATGGCTCCTCATGCTCCGATCGTTTCCGACGCCTTTCCACTACACGGATCTCATCGCCATGCCCGTGGTTCATCCACCTAAGACTCTCATTCGCGCTGCGATGACTTGCCCTCACTCGTGTTTCCAACAAGTTAGTTCCAGGAGCCCTTTTACCACTGGCATGCGATAGGCCAGCGATATTTCTACGGAAATTTTCCGGTGACAAAACACGAGCCCGGAGGAGAAAAGAATCCTTCCACTCTCACGCCTCACTCCAAGTCATTTTCTCGCCTCTATATCCGTGGGGTTTCGCCGTGCTAATAGAGTTCTTGAGACTGCGATTTAGGTGTCAGCAGGATGACACAGGCTCAGCGTTGGCAGATTTTATGCTGTCAAATAATATTGTTGTATCCTGAACGCCCGCCGACAACCGGTGAGTGGCACTCGATAATACACAAAAGAGCTCTGCGCTTCTAGCTGCTAAGCTATGGCTTAATGTTCAAAATGTAATCAATTAAAGTTATTGTAAGCCTTGGCCGGTTTACACTGAGTGTCGCGAAGCTATAAGAGTCCACCAAGTCCGGCCGATGGCACGGTTCTCGGCGACCGGAACTCCGGGGCCCGGAGCACTCAAACTAATATTTAAGGTTTGGAACTTAGATCTAAAGCTCTGATGGTAAATACTTTGTAATTTCAAGATATTACAGTGGCTAAGTTCTGTTTGGTGACATAATTCTCAACCACAGGCCTCAACTGCAAATAAATCATCGGGCTCACAACTTAGACATTGTAACTGTATTGGTGAGCAACGAAGAGAACTGGGAATCTCTGTATCGCACTTCAAGATCTTTAAACGGGAAGTAGGTCTTGAATTATTGAAACGGATGGCCTTCATTTCAACGAGGTCTCTACACCGACTGTGGCTGGATTTGCGGTCGCCGGAGTGCATCGACATGGGAATAACACCTAAACGACGAGGCTGATATGGAACGAGAGAACTCCCAAGGACTAAAATTTAGGCTCAGGGTAATCTATCACCAGCAGGTATATGAGGTCCTCTCATTACATTGCACTTTATTAATGCTGGCCTTGCGCGAAGAGGCGAACTGTCTGTGACAATGGAAGGGCTTGGGAACCCAGTGCAACGATGGTTGGAAGGGTCGGCTTTCCTCTAACAGTTTGCACAACTGCATTGTAAATCTGATCGTATTCATATGCAAGATAGATAGCGCTAAAGGTAGGAGGTATCAGATATATGGCTTTCATGTCAACTACCGTGAGACATTGCATTCGCTCCGTTCATGGCTTGAATGCTCATAACTGCGTCAATCAATTGTAACAAGACATACTGATCTCCTCTGGAAGAGGGCCTTGGAGGGGAGGTACTTCCATCAAGGAGCCACCTGGATGACCCGACGAAAAGGCGTCGGCCATGGCAGGATTATCATTTTTCTATATGTTCAAAAGGTTAGGCTCTATCTCTTGTCGACGGGAAATGCTTTGCTTACTACTTTCGAACGAAAAAGCTTGTCGCGCGAGATACAAAGAAACAGGAGCCTTTCTAGCTGTTTGAGCTGGCTGGATTGCTGGCTAAGCTCTCGTGGTAGTAGCTGAAGGAGGATGTTGGCTGTCTTTTTGCAGGACCTCCCTGACCTCGATTTCTGATTAACGCGTCTCTCATGATTGGGCACTGGCTCCTTGGTGTCGCGAGTAGCAAGAGCAGCGCGGCAATCCGTTCGTCCAGTTAGCATTTTCACCAAAGGCCCGAGACCCCACAGATCTTTCGGGGACCGTTCATCACAATTCCCGGTAGTTCACAGATTGAAACATGTGGAAAGATAGCCGTGTTCTGTCAAAAATGGATGATGCGATGCTTGGGGTCCCTAGTGGAGTGGATGCAAAGAAACTTGTCACTGGTTCTCATTTCTAGAACACAGGTGGTAGAGATGGTATGGTAGTAGTAGAGGCTTGATGCACCCAAGATTAACTTCGAGAATCCTTTCTCGAAAATGCGGCATGGCGCGTTGCGTTTCCCTGCCTGATCTGACCCGACAGCCTAGTATCCGGTCTACTGAACGATCAAGTCATTCGTACCCTCGACACGTGCTATACCCTAAGTCCTACCCTCAACCTCTAGCCTTCCACACTTGTTTGTTTCTTTCAGAACCTTGGCTTCGTGACCGCCAACAACCTTTGTTCATTTCGGATACCTCACATCGATCTGGAACCCCTTGACCTTTTCCAGCTTGCGTTGCATGGGCACACCCATAGAGCCAGGGTTATCCTTGCATCTCACACTCTCGCACCACTCAGCCTCGGGAGTCCAGTCCTCCTGACCGTCACCAAAGCCGAAATGCTCCCAATCCTTGAAGAGCTGATCTTTGAAGTAGCAATGTGCAAGGTCGATGATAAAGGGCTGATAAGAGTCTGCATCGACGACGACGTTGCGAGGGCAGCTGTCATTGAGGAGGATGTCGCGCTGGTTGATCTCGTGGGCCCCTTGGACAACACGCTGCATGATCGAGGTCCATTCTTGCTGCGAGGTAGGCGAGGAGGGTGATTCGGGCAGATCCCAGAGGCTGCATCCGGGGATGAACTGGAGAAGAATACCACTGACACTGTAGTAATCGACGGTATCCCTGCTGACGCTGGCGCTGGTAGGTGAGAATCGAACAGAGGCATATATACGGGGAATGAAAACACCCTGGAGGTCCTTAAGGCGCTTGTAGGCCTCAACCTCAGTCTCAAAGTGCGAGCGCGCCTCATACCACAAGGCCGCCTCAAACTTGGCTTGTCCATCAGGCTCCTGTTTCCAATCCGCCGCCGAGTTGGGGAGCAGCTCGGTGCGGCGATCCTGTTCAATCTCGTCGATGAAAGGACCGA
Organism: Fusarium newnesense; assembly: GCA_013184375.1. Taxonomy (NCBI): domain Eukaryota; kingdom Fungi; phylum Ascomycota; class Sordariomycetes; order Hypocreales; family Nectriaceae; genus Fusarium; species Fusarium newnesense. The sequence goes on along the minus strand of JABCJW010000900.1, from coordinate 42,757 downwards.
TATCGCCACGGTCGACGAAGGAACGAAAAGCAGCCTCGTCTTGAACGCGACAGGGAAGATGTTTGCCTTTCTTGCTGCGACGAAGCGATGAGCCAAATCGTCGGTCGTAGAGCTTGAGGATTGCCCTGTTTGGTGCGGCGCTGGGTGTTTGGAGTGTGACGAGCATGACGGGGGCCATGGTGGCGGTTATGACTTGCGCGACGTGGGCGGTTACGGCTTCAGTGGATGGGAGGGCATGGTGATGGCTTTCGACTATATCTAGCTTGAGAGTGTCGTCTTGCTGGTATCCGACAAGGAGATCGGTTGGCTCCATCAAGTCGTTCTGTAGCTGTACTGGTTGAGGAGTGAGTCTCCGAAAAGGATGAAAGAAATGAGAGAGATGAACTTACTGACACGACGATGAAGAGTACGAGGGTGATGAATATGAGCTTGTTGATGGAAACGAACGGTTTGTTGATGCGTGTGTTATGCTGTTGTTGAGTGTGTGTTTGGAGTACGATCGAAAGGACCTTGGCTTGTGGTGGAGAAGCGAAGCTCTAGTGCGGTGCAGCCCTGAGGGTTCTTCTTTTCAAGCTGCAGTGCTCTCCGGGCCAATTCTTGCTGTTGGCTGTGCTGAACGTCAGTGACTGTACGCGTCAACGTTGACAGTTCGGCGCGCACACCCCATAGTGAACGGCGAACAGCTTGAACAAGATTTTATTAGCGACTGTGCCACCATGCTGTCACACGTCCTCGCTAAGACAGAAGCCGTCGAAAAGAAAAAATCGCTTATTGGTCCTGTGGATGTCTTGTGTTACATATTCAGCGAGATTCCCCAAACCATGTCTTTTCTCTGATGACCCAGCTTCCAAAAACGCATTTACAACGAACAAGCCTGAGTAATCGGGTTTAAGCCGAGACCAACAAACATATACAGAAGTGAGAAATAGCATCACTCCGGCTAATATCGCAAAGCAGCCTCAATTCTTCCCAGTCTGATTGCATCCCCTGTCCCATGCCATCCCATCCCACGCACCGGCTCATGGATTGAGCGACTTTATCAAAACACAAATCAACTCGTTCACCTTGTTCAGGATAACAAACAAACAAAAGCTTTGGATTTCCCCCACTATAGATTTCCTCCAAAATACAAGGTTGTTTGTCGCCGGACATGTGATCTGGATGTAGGCTGAGTTGATTGTCTATACAGCGAGTTTCCAGCCTCAACCATGTTGTACCTCGTCTTTTGTAGTCGAACTCAGTCATGTTTTCGATATCATATTAGCGAGCTTGCTTGAATGACTCTTATGTTGATTGCTAGTTGTTTCGTTGTTGGAGATTATGGTCTCCTTGTCTTTATAACCATTGCTAGAGACTCTACTAAGCCCTCTGGGTTCATGCACAACTCATTCACTCTGGATATTTTCTAGTCCAAGTAAGCATTCTTCATCAGAACACTTCCAGCTAACCATCGCTTCTCCACCTGATGCTGGTTCAAGTACACCGTATCTCCAAGAAAAAGGACATTCAAGATGTAGAGGCATACCTCAGAGACGCAAACCCCAAGAATTTTGCACCTGCAGGATGCGCCCGCGGCAATGAATGGAATTTTGGTCACGGTGAGGGTCGAAGCACATCCAAAAATACTTATCATATCGGTTTCAAGATTCGGAGCGACGGCCATCATATCACCTGCTTGTTCATCGACGTTCGTGGTACTCAGAAGAAGCTTGATGTTGAGGCAAGAATCACAGAGAAGGACTGGGGTCTTGAGTGCCCTTCGCCAGAGGAGGTCTTGAAGTTCTACAAAAAGGAGTGGGGAGTTGAAGACAGTGACGATGAGGATAACCAAGTTTAGGATGAGGATGTGAAAAATGATGGGGATGGCAAGCAATGCTGGTAGTAAAGACAAGAAGGGGAGCCTTAGAGTCATCTTTTGAAGTGAATAAAATATTCAGAGCTGAGCCTCGTGATCTGTTGTTCTAGCGCTGGTATCAGATTGTTGAGTGACTAAACGTGCCTCTGTACCGTCAACAATACTCATTTTCGCATCAACGGCGGTAACCTATACACTGAATGCTGTCGGGTTAGCTGCCGTGGTATGCCGAATCAGTTCGTGCATCCTTACATGATGCTGTGACAATTCCCACCAAGATGACTAAGACTCATGGGCCTTCATGGAAGCCCGACCTCGATTTTGGCACACGACGGCATGGGATGATCTCGGCCTTGCATATTAGTGGTATGCAGTCAGACAAGGTCTCATTTAAGCATAGCCATCCGGATTCCCGACCATCGGAGTTGATCAGCAACGCTCGTCTGTCTCCCTCTGAGAAAGAGCCCATGTCAAGGTCTCTTCTTGCGATTGTTGTTGCGGAATATGGATTATGCAAGATACATTCACGCATATTTCATGGAGGTTGACAAAAACAAAACAGAAATAAAGGGTAAGGCGCATGGAACAACAGATGTCACCGCATTCCGAGTCTCCGGCCATTGGCATTAACTGATATCCGTGTCTGGTCGATGCCTGCACTCCGAGCATCTGTAACTAAATCATTTGAGCCCGGCAAGTAAGTCTTAGGAAATATCCAGGTTGGCATTTCTGATATCGTTCGCTTAACGCACACAAGAAGTCGAGAAGTCAGATTGAAGGAATTTTCAGCGAAGCTCGGCGAAGAAGCCCTTGCCCATGCCCTTACAGGATGTTTGACTGGAGGTGATTTAGCGTCGGGATGACATAGACAGTACAAGAGAGGTAGCTAACAACAGAGAGCAGGAACTTTCAGCCTTCACCATCCTACATGTGTTGGAAGGACTAGTGGTAGGCGACCTTACTGCGTGAGACCCAAGCGGCTGCCGTAATGTAACAGAGACTTCCGCATGATACTTGAGTTGGCAACAGAGAGTTTAGTTGACGAGGATTGTTGCGTAATTGAAGGCTGTTGTGCCACTCTTTCAACAGATATTCGGCTTCGGACATTGTTCAAATTCATCAAGGAGGGGCCACGCCGAGAAATACATGAAACTTGAGCCTCTCCCGCCCCCCTCAAAATGGAGTCCTCGGCCTTTTACTTACTAGAATGTGGCTCAAAGGTGGCCTCGACGGTATTCCAGGCATGCTGTCCGTTCATCCTCCGTCTCTAAGTTTGGACCGCTGATCCGATAATTATGCAACACCGATGCGTGGGTTGTCTTCTGGCAAGTCGGCGGTTTTAAGGTGGCTGAGGCGCTCAAAGTCATGAGAAAATACTCATAAAAAGAAAACTAAGAAATCTTTAATATTTATACATCCTTAAGTTTTTTTTTATAGTTTTCTTTTCTATAATATTACCTTATATATAGTATATTAATTACTTACTAAACAGAGAAAGCCCTGCTGAGACAACTAAATCGCGTGGAATGTACTGCCTTTTTCACGGGCTCGAGCAGTCAGAGAAATCCAACGAGAGAGGCCGAAGCCCAGGTACAATATACTTCTCTGAGCTGACGTGGCACGAATCGTTGATGATTCTGAAGGTCCTTTTCGCTCCAATGTTCTGGCGCCTCGGCTAAATCAAGGTTCAATCACTCGCACACACAGGTATTTAACATCCGGCTTACCTCTTTAACGCATTTTTGGTTTTCTACTACCCCACGTTTCCCACAAGGCGAGGAGGGTCTCGAACGTCCGGCATTCCGACTTGCAACACCATAGAGCTTACGAAGAGAACTTTGATAAAATATCGTGTGGCCCTTAGAGATTACAAGATTAGAGTACTCCCAATAATCCTTCCCACCACACACTTACCCCGCAACGCTCGACCGTCCGCAGCTAGTCCCTTACGATGGGCTTCGATTGTGGCTTTGATATCTATCCACGGCTGGAAGCGACCGCCGCAAATCAAGTCATCTATCAAAGATTCCTGGACGAAATTATAAAGGAATATGGGGAGGTCTACGACAAGGAAGGAATGCGATCGGATGGCAAAGTGCTAGCTACGCCGACAGATTCCGATCCCTTCGACAAATCATATATTTGGTTCATGGTCGGCGAGTGTCCGCATTTGCCGAGCAATCCCAATAGATGTGATTACTTCCTCCGCTTCAGCTCAAAGATCAGTGGACGTTTGACATCACCTGCCGAACCGTACATCAGAGGCGTATACAAAATTGCAAAGAAGTACTTCGGTAGTAGGGTCCATTTCTGGCACGAGCTGAATGAAACTGGTGATGAGCGGCAATATGGCTATTATGATTGGCAAACGATACACGATGCGAGTAAGAAGCTTAAAGAGCAGCGGGATCTGACAGATCCCGTGGATGAGGGAAGAGAGACGACCCTGCATCACTCAGCGTCATCACGATGCACCTTGGGCGTGCCTCGAACTCCATCCCTAGACTTAAAGCAGGATGGCAGTTCCTCGCAACCTGCACGGAACACTTGCTTTTCACAGTCCTCTCCTCTCGGAACAGATGCAACAAAGAATGCATATGTCATCAGACCAGTTCAGGGGAAGGGACAAGGCTTGTTCGCCACTTCCAAAATCCACAAAGGCACACGTATACTTTCAGAGGCACCCATTTTCAAAGTCCCCCGCGACGAGCCAGACATTGAGGTTGTAGATCACGCTATCATCAGGGCGTTGAAGCTTCTAGATCGGGATCATCAACGAGCATTCTTTGGTCTCCACAACGCCTATGGAAAGTCTCATAGTCCGTTCCTTGGAATTGCTAGGACCAACGCTCTACCCCTCGGCTCGGAAGCCCGAGAAGTTGGCATTTTCCTTGACGCATCTCGTTTTAATCACTCGTGCCGACCTAATGCCCAAAATACCTGGAATGCAAGCATTGGACGCATCACCATCCACGCACTCCGTGATATCGAAGAAGGACAGGAAATTACCATCTCCTACCTCGGTCGCAGGATGGAATATGCAGAGCGTCAAATTTTCCTAAGGGCAAAGTTCTTTTTCGATTGTAGCTGCGACCTCTGCACGCTGTCGCTGGTCCAACGTGAGAAGAGCGACCTCAGACTGAGGAAGATCCAATTCATCGACGATGCGATTGGCGAGTCCATTTCCGATTATGACACAGGACTTCATCTCGTGCGTACTTTACTTGGCTTGATGGAAGAGGAAGGCATCTGGGATGCAGGTGTTCCGAGAGTATACTACGACGCATTTCAAATCGCGATCGCGAACAGGGATGAGGCAAGAGCGAAGATCTTTGCTGAGAGAGCATATGCTGCCAGGGTGGTTATTGAGGGTGACGACAGCCCAGAGACAGCGAAACTAAGAACATTGGCTGAGCGACCTTCTCAGCATCCGCTCTACCAAACCAACAATGATTCCCCACCAGACATCACTCCTCCTCAAGAGATTGATGAGCTGAAGTTCGATGACTGGCTTTGGAGACGGAACGAGTGGTCGGAGCAACTGGCTGCCTCAAGTGCCAATGATCCATGGGATATCTTCAGTGACGATCTCCCGCATATCTACGGCCAGTTTCTAGACGATGGGGGGTCTGAGAGCTTCGACTCGTTAAGTACCAGTTCAATTAGGGCAGCTCTATTTCGGAGTCTGAGCAAGTCATGATTTAAATAAAATAGTTATTCCTAGTAGTTAATTTGACAGCATGTACTTTACCAGACTGGTAGAACTTGGGGGGGGGGACGGTCCCTGTTATCTCTACTACCCCTACAGGTCTGGCTCCCTCCCATTCCACCGTAATGAGCCAGCAACTGCAATAAACTAGTACATGGAAGGCCAGTACAATAAATGGACCAGTGCATTGAATGGGCTGGCTTTTCAATGAACCAGCCCAGAATCTAGGTTGGTATATCATGGGCTGGTGCATCACTTGGACCAGCTTACTACACAATAGCGTTGCTCTGCTCAAAATGAGTACTGAGGTGCACACCCGTCCAATTTTAGAAGGATGGGTACCCGTCCGCCTATTGATCGCCACAAAGGTAGGGACGGGCGTACGGACGAAAGGTGTGTAGTTTACAAAAAATACAAGCAGTCCTTGGTACAGTAGTAGACTCATACCCCTTTCCGCCGTTAATACCTAAGTAAGATGGTCTAAGTCCTTAATAGGAATAAAGATGGCTCCATGTTACATATAATATATCACGCGTGCCTTGATTACTCCATAACTTTCTGCGGCCTTCTCAAGGATGCAGTCGAATTTTAAAAGCTTGTCCTCCACAATTCATATTCAGATGATTCAAGCAATCTAAGGGAAGTGACGTCGTGTATGTAGAGTTTTCAATGTCAATCACAGAAGATCTCTCATCGTGTCGGGCTGGTCCGTTGTTGATATCAGCCGTCAACTCGACATCAAATTTTAGATCTTTGTGGAAATGCTCCTCGCTCCGGTTTCCGGACACCGAATATTCGATATAGAGTCTCAATTGGCCAATACGGACGCATGATACGTTATCTGGGGGAACGCAACCGGCGATCTTTTCACCAGGTTTAATTGCTCGTTTCTGATTGGTATCGGTCCCTTCCCCGGAAGACGACGATACTTGGCTCTGATCGCTGCTTGTCATTGGTGTAATGAGTTCCGTGCTTGAGGTTTTATCATCACTAGAGACAGGATGTTCTGGGATGTCCCCCATAACCTGTGAGCCTTTGTTCGATTGAGTAGCTGTACTTTGCTTCATATTCTCACCGGTCGTTATTTGAAGAGATACATCTGTTGTATTGTCGGTTGCTGCATCCACGGTCTTGCGGCTGCTCAACGACGGGACCAGCGTTGAATCGGATCGTTTAATTGTCAGAATTGTGCTTTCCCAGGGATCTGGTAATGTGAACTTTCTTTGCCTTTTCAATAGGGTTCTAATACTGTTCCCAGCCTCCTCTTCCAAAATAGTATTGAACATCGTCAGTGTCTGGTCATGTATAGGTAACGTGGACAAACGCCAGCCAGGGTAAAGCCTCCCATGGCACTTTGGAATATGGAACTTAGTGATGGTTGTGATAAAACAGTCGCACAGATAGCAAGCATCCTTACTCGAACATACAACGCGTGGTGGTTGGGTTAAGCTAAGTTGCTCGATGTGATAGAATAACTGAATTTCGGCGTGAATTTTTGCTCCTTGAAGAGCTCGCTGGACATGTTGGGAGAAAACCCGTTCGGCTGGTTCCTTGTGACCCTCCAGTAGGGAGTAAACTCTATCAGGATCAACAGAAATGCTGCCTGTACTGGAAATCCGGTCTATTGTAGTAGGTAAAGAAGGCGAATAGTGGTTGATATCAACTTTGGCAAACATTTGCCGCTGAAGAGTGACAGAAACAACTTCGACTTTTCGAATCGCCGGGAAACGCTTGGCCATACGATAGAGGAGTCTAGCGGTCTCCCGATATCTAGCCACCTTGCCGATGATGTTATGCAAACTTTTTCTCAAGCCAGGGTCCATTAGATTGTTTGGTATGCAATCGAGCAGCTCTCCGAGCCTATCAATCATCCATATCTTATGGACTCCTTCCACGACATCTCGTAGTCGACCGATAGCTTGGTGATTGATCCACGCTGTAATGAGCTTGATAGCTGCACTAGCGCTAGCTTCGAAGGCCAATGCAGCACTCATCAACTCTCCTCGATTAGATAGCTTTACGCGCAACTCTCTCAGATACCATATAGCGAGCCCAAGAGTTTCAACAATCGGTTTATATATCTCTTGTTTCTTCCTTGGACGGAGATGTAGACGGATAAGGATTCGATCTGCACATGCGGCCATGATCGCGTCAAACACATCATCGAAAGTGCTGCCGTTCTTATTTGCTATTCCACCATTAGCACACAATTCCGTTCAATTACAAATGATAATTATTCCGCGTTATGGCTGGATCAATGTACGCACTACCAGCAAGTCGCGAAAGTGACGCAAGTATCTTGGTCAATACGCAATTCATTTCCTGGAGATAGGTTGTGTTGTCTTCGAAGCTGCTTTTGTTCACCGCCAAATGCACTTTCAAGGCACAAGCATCAGGAACGCTCGCGATGCATAAAGCAGGAATTTGATGTGGGTCATCCCAAAGACTACAAAGAAAAGCCAGGGCACTCGCAAGTTCCCGCTCTTTTTCGAACGGCAAGCTGTATCCCTTATCGTTTCTTAGATCTCTCTGGATGGGCGCAGTCTTGGGCAGGCTTGGGACTTTATGTAAGAGATAGAGAAGACTGATATTCTCGGCGCATCTGACGGTAGGGTTCAGTTTATAGTCCATCTTGCTGGGCAAGGCTTCGTTGTGTATTTTTGATCTATGGAAGAAATCGTATCAAGGGGAAACAAGAAGCGGGGTTGCCATTTCCTCGACTGCAAGGGTATTGTCAGCCGCACGTTATCTAATTCGCCAACCTCTATGTCATTATGCATTGCTCGCAGTGGCATGGGTTCTATGAATATAAATGGTCAGAGGGATCTTGACTCACAGACGCCTTTCCCCTTTCGAGATGGGCACATAGCTGATGACGAATCTTATGACTTATACACGCTATCATGTTTCAACTCCAGAATATCAGCAACTTGCTTGTAGTACGGATTGAGCCACGACTCGACTAATTATACTGTGAGAACCAGTTGTCAAAACATAGGATGGGTGTGATTGACATGATATCGGATTACAGCGTTAGTATCTGAGCAGCTAATAATAAAAGCCCTACAGTGGAGCTAGACCGGCCTTGAAAATAAGGCTCTTTTAATCAAAGCTGGGATGCTGTTTGTGGTTAACCTGCGCTTTGCATAACACCATCAAGACGAGGTCACATGTCAGGATCTTGACTTTGAATGAAACAACATCATCATGTCCGTTATATCAGAATTTTGCAAACAGAAAGCCAAAACAGATCTAATTATCAGTACCTTCGTATGCCACAAAAATGTTTTATTCACGCCACTTACACTTTATAATCATATCACGTCAGACAATTAAGTAGCGCCTGCAAGTCTTCTTGGCGTTTTCCAAGTACATAGCCGGTAGGGAGAGAGGGAGAGAGACAGCTGGCATGTTGCAGTTGGTCAAATTACCTCGGTTTCGCTCTTCAATCAACGCATCGTGATGAGTGCAGCTACTTTGTGTATTAACAGTACCTAGAGAATCGCGTGCCACCCAACTCTCAGTCTTGCAATCCATGATCCTTGTCGCGACGTGTTGCAGGGTAGCGACTCTCATCAAGCAGACAAATACAAGATAAGGTTTTCTGATGGGTCGCGGAAGTCGCCGTAAGTATCGAGCCGCCAAGATACATTATTTTTGCTCTCCCAGCCTCGGTCTGGACGAGACATCATAAATAGGAGACTCACCGCCATATTATTAAACTAGCGCCTGGAATCTAGCCACATTGGTCCCCTCTTCGATAGTTAGAAATCACTAGAACTAGGAATCCCAGCCCGCGCAGAGCAGACATAACGAAAGAGTTTCAATATAGTTCTTCCTAGTCAAGTTCGCACGCAACTGTGCGATCTACTTAACGCCTATAATGTTCCATATCTTTCGTGGATGCCGTTTACAGCACCTACAGCTGTGTTTTAGAGCATCGAGGGGGATGAGGATGTCGCTCCCTCCGGTCTCGTTCCAGCTGGAACCTCAAACAATGCTGACTGGGTATGACTATTGCTACATGTCTACCTAGTCTTCTACCTTGAAGCAAAAAGATAGTGGGCCCCATGACTGACTCGTAATAAGCTGCGCCCTTATCTTTCCCTTTATCATCTCTGCTCCCAGCGTAGGAAGTGTTTAGAACTTTCTCTTCACGGACCTCCAGCTGGTAAGAGGCGCTTCAAGATTCTCGTACAAGGTTCTGTCGACTCTCCGCCAGTGCAGTTGGCGCTCGAAATACCATGGTAACATGCGATGCGACATTCGACCGGCCGTCTATGACTGCAATATAAATATTCTTGGCTGATGGGCGGGAAATGCAGCTTGAACGGGAGCGATACGCTTTGAGTTGCGTAACGTCACCGCTGTGGAGTCTCATGCTGCAGGAACAGCCTTTTGACATAGAATTGCGTCTAGCTGGATGAATGCCAGTCTGTCTTCCTTAGGAGAGGCCAGACATGTCAGGGTTAAGTGTTAATATTGGAGGAGACAGTAAATATATGTACCGGTTTGTTAATTGAGTAGAGTGCATAAATGGCTACTGAGGCGACTTCGAGGGCTTCCTTATTCATTATCACGGATGAAAGGAAATGTTAATGTTCATTGACTAAGTAACGATCCATAACATGATAACCATGCGACCAAACGATCCATCAATCATGATGCCTCCACGACACTCCATTGTGGGGCTAGACGTTTGGTTCTACTCTGACTTGAACAAGCCCTGAATGTCATGAGCCCCATTCGCAACCGCAACATCTAACGCTGTCAGATGCTCCCCATCCTCCACCAAAGGATCCAGTCCTTTACCCATCAAAAGCTTAAACCTTCCCAATCTTGGTAGCGATTGATACCCTGAACGGTTTGGCGGCATGAGAGGTGATCGAGCCGCTGTAACATGAAGCAGAGATTGTCCCTTTGCGTTAGTAGCAGTCCAGTCCACGCCAACCTTATCCCAAAGCGCCCATAGTATCCGTTCGTGATCCTCGGGCCCATCACCATTCACAGGGTCCTTAGAGCATGGCTCCCCAGAGCGCGTAGGATTCTTCTGCGCAGAGTAGGCCGTGGATTCGGAAACGTCGAAAGTCCCCTCGCGGAAATAAAAGAAAATGGGTGTCTCGCCCGCGTTGTTCCGTGCGTTGATATCTGCGCCCTTGGATAGAAGTAGATCCATCGTTTTCTTTACAGGCCCTTGCCAGATTTCAGTACCCACGTCGACAAGCACGCTCCATTTCCTCGAGAAAAGGAAGTGAAGCGGTGTATTCCCATCTTCAGTCTTTGCACAAACATCAGCGCCGGCAGCGACAAGCATTTGGACAAATACTTCGGTCCTGTCGTCTAGCACCCGGGGATATCCCATTTCGATTCGATCGCCGAATACACAATGTAGTGGACTCATGCCAGCTTTGTCAACCTGATTTGTTAGTCCTGGTGCGAGAGCTATAATGTCGTCGAAGACGTCCTTCTTCGAAAGGAGTGAAGAGTCCAAATGCAAGATATTCCTATCGAGGTTGTCTCTTGAGCAAATATCCGCGCCTCTGTCGATTAGTATTCGAGTTGCCTTTTCATCCCCAACCTTCAAAGCAGCATAGAGCAGCAGAACACCTGCGGGGTCTCTCAAATTGACGTCCAGACTTGGATGTCGGAGAATGGTATAGAGGCAGTCGTCAATACTGTTGTAAGCATGCCTTCTCAGTGTTCGGTGCGCAACAGTCGTTTTACTGAATGGGGCATTTGGATCAGCACCAAACTTGAGTAGCATCTCAATGATGCGCATGGAAGCTTTCCTGTCTCTCTCATTGTCTGCCTTCTCATCAACCCCAATGATAGGAATGTGAAAGTCGCTGTCATCCTTACTATTTGCCTTCTGATCAAACTTACTGATGGCGAGATCAAGAGGGTACAGCTCGTGGGGGGGCCTGTGGTTATACCGCTCGAAATAAGACTCGAGGAAAGGCGGGTAATAGCCTCTTGGCCCCTTTCCCCTCCTCTCTTCATCTGGCAAAGGTTCTGGAACCCTACGGAAATTCGGATCTGCTCCAGAGGACAGCATCAGCTCGACCAACTCAATATCCTTGGCAAGAATAGCGACATGAAGTCCAGATGGATCGATGATGGCCCCGTGCTGCACCAGCATCTTGAACACTGCCTTATTGCCAGCAGCTCGAGCAAGGCAAGATTTGCCTGCATTGTCAACGCTGTTGGGATCTGCACCTGCCTGCAGCAGCATCTCGGTAGCCTCAGCACCCCAGCCCGGCTTGTCCATGGCCTCCAAACTGGCATTCAGAGGAGTGAGTCCATCGTTGCCTCTGATCTCTAGATCCACGCCTTGTTTGAGCATGTATGGAAGTGCTTGGCCCACGTGCCACCAAGTATGCTCTCCCCCTCGGCATAAAACATGGAGAAAGCTGTCTTCCGGTCGTTTCACATCGCCCGGCTTGATACCCCTTGATACCAAAAGCCGGACCATTGGCATGTTCGGCGCAGCGGAAGCACAGGCAGCATGCAGTAGCGAAACCATCCTCTTATCTTGTGTTCTTTCAATGCTCGAGATTATTTCTGGCGTAAGCAGGGTGTCAAGAACCCGCAACATGCCAACTTCTGCGAGGTAGACAAGAGCTGAGTGTAACTCTTCAGGTTTCGGGGAAGTCCTCTTGACGTAGTCAAGCAAAGTCTCGTAGTCACTCCAGTTGATTAAGCTTCGTATTTGGAAGACTGTGTAGCATTTACCACATTTGCATTTCAACATCTCTTCTCTTCGTTGCAGACATTGCTGCACTTCGGCCATGCAAGATAACTCATCTTGAAAACCTAAAGACTTACGTGCACGCAACAGACAGTCCACAGTGTCTTCGTGGTCTGGATCTAACCAGATACGGCGCCCTTCACTCGACCTCCGCTGTAGGTCGTTAGCGGTAGCCATTTCGACGGCCCTAGCAATGGCTGTATCAAGGATGCTCCAATTTGGGTTGTTCGCGTTGTGAATCACGAGGTCCAAGCTTTCCTGAAGTTGTCCATTAAGTCGTAAGTGCTTAGGCCGTTTCATGTCATCAATCAGCACGCCACCAGAGTCAGTCCCAGCGTCATTTCGATCACGCGAGCGCCAGATGTTTCTCTCCTTTTCATAGTCAACGCAGCCGCTCAAGGCCGAGCCTTCGTATGTCTCCATGTCGACGACGGCCCCAGCATTGATAAGAAGATCGATGGATTGATAGCGGCCAGAAGCACAAGCATAATACAGCGGAGTCCGACCACGGCTATCCTTGAGATTGAGCAGTCTGTGCAGATCCTCTTGGCTCGTTCTTTGTTTGACCCAATCTAAAAGAAGACCAATGGTGTTGCTCTGTTGACATCGAGCTGCCAGATGAAAGACATTCATTCCCTCCCTCGTTGACAGTGTTGCATCAGCGCTGGCTTTCAGAAGTCTCTGCGTCAGATGGCTGGAGAAGGTTGACGCCGTGTGAAGTGCAGTAGCCCCATTGCAGTCGGTTCGGTTGACATCCCCTCCACTCTGCTGCAGCAGATATTCAAACAACGTGCTGTTGGTTTCCGATTGCTTGTACTCGCAGATGATATGGAATGGCGTTCTACCTTGATTGTTGGCTTTCTTCGGATCGATTCCTAAAGTGGTGATCTCATTCAAAATCTCCAGCGATGGAGACCAGCCAAAAAACTTGGGCAGTACCTCATGCCAAGGCGTGTTCCCTGCATGATCACTTTGCCTAGGATCGGCTCCAAGCTCAACGAGACGGCGTAGAACATCGACATCTTCCTTTTTGCCACAGTGCCGAACTTCAATATGCAGCAGTGTTCGCCCTTGCTGATCCGCGATATCGAAGCGTGCTCCTATCTCTGCCATAGCAGGTATAAAGCCCTCATGCCTCCACATATAGTCCAGGTCCCCATTTGACTTATCAATAGTGTTGAAGAGCAGTGTCTGGCCTTCGTTGTTCACAGCGTTGATATCGGCTTTCGTAAGCTCAATGAATGTCCTCACGTCGTCGAATCCTCGCGCAACGTTCAGCCAGTGAACAGCAGTCTCACCCTTCGCATTTCGTGAATCTGGGTCTATACCGCGTTGGACAAGTCTTTCGATCAATTCTTTTCCTTCAGCATGTTTCGCACTGTAATGCGCAGCCAAGAAATGCCATATACCATTGCCCTCATCATTGACGGCATGAGCATCAGCCCCAATATCAAGAAGCTCGATGAAATGTGACAAGAACTCGCTTCTATATTGTGGGGGGCCAAGTTTTCCTCCAAGTACCCGGAGCAACATTCTATTAGCCTCTTGCCTTCTGACGCTGACGTCTGTATTTGCGAGTATGGTCTTCATGACTTCAAAGTTGTGCGAGACATACAGCGGCGTATTTGAATGGTTATCCAGTGCGTTGAGATTTGCTCCAGCATCAAGAAGAAGCTGCGCCCTCAAAGAGGATGTCACCACGTGAAGTGGCATGCTTCCTTCGTCATTGGCATGATTTACTGCGTAATAGAATTAGACTCAACTCCATAAATTGGCTAAAATGGATGCTTTGAACTTACCATCGGCGCCGGCATCAAGAACTAATCCGAAGCACTCCTTTATAGCTTCTTCAGCTGGTTCTTGAGAAGCCTGATAGGGTTTATCCCTCCATTCTGCCAAAGCATGCATGACGCTCGACCCTCCCTTTTCTATACTAACACCATCTTGGCAGACATGGCAAACATTTACATCTGCGCCGGCTTCCAACAGCACAGATATGGCCCCAGGCTTACATTGCTTGCAAGCCATATATAAAGGGGTCAGACCATCAATACAGGCATTGATGTTGATAAGGTCAAGATCAAGGAGTAGACGGGCCACCTTTGCATTTCCAGAACCATAGATGACCCAGCACAAAGCATCGTTTGCGGCCTCTTTGGTCTTGATATAAGGTATGAATGTCTTGATAATTGCCTCGTCGCAGTCAGTGAAGGCCTTCTTGATTGGAGTATCGGCTTCTGGTTCTTTTCTTTTGCGCATTGGGTACCATTCTTCCATAAGATCTGGTTCCTCCTCCACTTTGGGCTGTTCTCGCTTCTTCCATGGGTCGGCACCAGCTTCGAGGAGAGTCTCGGCGATGGCAAGATATGATGACTTTTTCTCTCTGTTGATGCGGCTACCTCTGTTGATGTAGCCACTAAGTGCGTAGTCGAGTGGAGTGCCGTCCATTCTGTAACTTTTGTGATGTTTGTTCAGTTCTGCCCCATGTTTGATGAACAATCGAACAATTTCTAAATCTCCATCCTCAACGGCTCGGTGCAATGGAGGGTAGCTATCTTGATATCCGTCATAGTTAAGTGTTTCCCTGACACACCTTTCAACAAAACACTTGACAAAACTAGACAAGCCAAATTTCATTGACAAAAGTAGCACGTCAATTTCAACAGGCACTTTTGGATCTCGTTTTCTGGTGTAAATATGTTCGTAACCAGGTCTATGTGCGATGGTTGCCAGTAGCGCAACATACTTCGGAATCGTGAGCAAGGAAAAGATTCTTTCGTTGGTTTCCTCCTGCGAAAAGCCCTGTCTAGAAGATTCCTTAGTGTGAACATGCCAGTTATTTATCGCGTAGTTCGTAAAAGGCGGAAGGTCTTGGTTCGGATAAAGAGCTATTTCATTGACGCCAACGGAACCCCAAAACTTGAGCTTGTCCAGACAGCCTGACTGCAGGTACGATATACATAGGTTTGCGAGAGTATTGTGAGTTGGCCCAGGCTCAAACACAGGAATCTCATCATCGCCTGAAGGTCGACTGATCCCGAAGAGATACTCGGTCAGAGAATGATGAACAACGCGAACAGTTTCGTCAGGAAGGACTTCCAGTAGTGGTCCACAACAAGTCCGAACATAGTTCTTGATAGTTCCCATATCTTGACCATATTGGGGCTGGGTCGCTTTGATACAATCAGATATCTCGAGAAGACGTAAGGGTCGAGTGGCGTGGGTGACAAGCTTCAAGACAAGAACTTGTAGTCCTTCTGGCAGTCCGGTCCGGTCCATATGCTCCCTTAGGATGTTTCTGTACATGACTGATATATCGACGGGCATGCTTTCAATGCTCTCGAGTATTTCCGCTTCGGACTCGTTCTGCAACCCAACTATTTTGTCCATGGTCAACTTGGCATACAGAAACAACCCATCGGCTTTCAGGAAAATCGCATCCTTGACAACAACCTTGGTTTCAGGCGAGAAATTGGAGGCATCAAGTCGGTGTTCAAGATAGGTGTATATATCAGGATTGATGGATTTCTTATCCAGGCGAATGTCCAAAAGCTTCAAGTTTCGCACGATCTTCTCAATCGTTGCGATAGGTCGGCTCGCGATGATCAGTTTAACTCTATCAGGGTGCATGTTACCCAGTTGATCAATCATCTGCAAGAAACTTTCCAAGTTATTGCTGTCCATCTCATCCAGAGCATCAACAACGCAGTAGGCCTTGGGCATGCCTCTCAAGGCAAGTCGAACGAGATGCCAAAGCTCAACCAAGGACAGATCGTCCACGAAATCGAGATCGATTGGCTTTGAGGTAAGACTCTTCAAGGCGTGTTGGAGAGAAGGACTGAACGGCAAGACTTGAGCTAGCCAGTCACGGAGGGCGGATTGAGGGCGGTGGTTAGATTGGATGGTGTGACGGAAGAAAAAGTACAGAACGGGGCATTCTTCGGATGAGAGATGATGGATGAGTTTGGAGGCAAGGACGGATTTGCCGGTGCCGGGAACACCGCGAATCCACAGAATCCCATCATCGCAACCATCGTGCCATTTTCGAAAGATGGGCGAGTCGAGGAGCCACTGGCTAGTCCCCTCCAGATGAGAGCTAGTATGCTTCTTCAGCTCGCTGCCGTCTCCTTCATACTGGGTAGGTCTGAGCCACTCTCGTAATTTCTTCAGAGTGGACTCATCCTGAGGCGGGACGTTTGATTCGTTATAATCAGCGATAGCCAACCGATCGACGACTACGACATCGTCTAGTGGCATGTCAAGATCG
The DNA here is from genome assembly GCA_013184375.1 of Fusarium newnesense. Lineage (NCBI taxonomy): Eukaryota > Fungi > Ascomycota > Sordariomycetes > Hypocreales > Nectriaceae > Fusarium > Fusarium newnesense. Next base: position 26,178 of record JABCJW010000900.1, on the reverse strand, counting down.
TCCAGCAACATAGGTAGTAGTAATCGTACAAAAGTACTTTTTCAGTGTCAAAGAATGGCTTGACATAGTTGGAGATTCATCCGTCAGACTTGCATAATATATAGCTGACTGTGCTGCGCCGTAGGACCAAGTCAGCGCTGCTGAATCAGGCAATCTCCGATTTGGTGCAACGTTTGATTCCAGTAGGCAGAAGGCTTGGCATTTTATTCCGTGTCCGACGGAGTTCGATAAACCTTGCAGCCCTTGAAATTTGGGGCTGTGCTTAAGCCACTTGCAAGTCTGCATTACAATACAAAAATCATCGGCAACTTACCCTGTATTTATAGAGGTCCCAGAGAAATAAAGCCGGATGAGTCAGTATAATAAAACACGGCGATTAAGAAATCCATACAGCGCCAAGAAGCACTTTATTATAAATGATGTGTTTCTATCAATGCCTCTTTAGGCCCCAGTTTGTTAGTATAGAGCGAAATGTGCCCTTTTCTATCCTTGAATGCGATTTGTTGTGCATTCTGATTCAAAGGTCTAGGGAGTCAAATCCATCTATAACCGCTGGCCTCGAATTACACCCGCATGCTGAATGGTTTGCCTGGAATGATACCAGAGCGAATCAACTGTCATCTTGAAACTTGTCTGCTTGGGGCGATTGCAAAATGCGAAGCGCTTCCATACCATTGGGGTCCAGAGTTATTGCGACCAGTTACAGTAAATTCAAGAGCTTGCCGGGTTATATCTAACTTGGAGGAAGCTCTTTATTATCTAAGACATCCAAGCAAACAGCGGAAGATCTGGCCAGACGCTATCTGCATTAATCAAAGTAACCCCTTTTAGAAAGACACAGAGATCCCAAAGATGAGGGACATCTACTCCAAAGTTGGCCGGGTTACTAACTGGAACCCTTGGAAGCGATTTCGCAGGTATAGGATTGATGATCTCTGTGGTCGATCTGGTTCACAAACGTGGCGTGCCACATGGCAATACCAGTCAGCCAGGAGAGTTGGCTTCGTATCTAAAGTCCATGGCAATATTCGGATGTACCAACCCGCGCGATCAATTTTACAGCGTTCATGGGCTCCTGCGAAGCAGCCACATCCCCATCCTCAATACAGAGATCCGGTCGATTCTATATTTCGTCCATATGGGGCCTATTTCTTCAAGACTGGCAAAAGCCAACTTGGGTGAATTAAGCCAATCTGACGAAAGGATCTCCTATTGTTCCCTTCTCCTTATAGGTTTCAACCTCAACAACCCAAAACATTCTGTGCGCCGATTTGTTCTAGTCGCCGTAATTCACATCCCTTCTGCATTCCAGACACGCGCGCTGTCCTTTCGATAGCTCACGTAAACGTTCAAAGCTATGTTACCCAATGCTCGGCGGCTTGGTGAAGTTCTATTAAAAACAATTATATCGCGCTTCGGTGACATAATTAGATAGACCTGGATACTGAGGGTTGACCTGAGGACGCGAAATACTCTGCGAGGATACCAAAAGCGGCGGGCGACCGAGACCTGATATCCAGAGCTCGGAAATAGCATACAGCGGTCGACGTATGGTGACGGATACACAGATCGGAGATCAAAAGGAGTTGTGAATCCCGAGATTTTGCAGAACGAGACGTCCTTGTCAAAGGGGGCAAATATTCCAGGTAACGTCGCTCAGTCTTTGGAGTTCCAGGGCAGGATCCAAGATTCGAAACCTAAGCTTAATCGGTGCTTACGTTGTTGAATCTAGTCACGAGACTGAGGATGTTGGACCCATATCTGAAGCTGTCAAGCTCATGCCACAGAACAGCCTAGTCCTGAAGCCTCTTTTCGGGCTCTGCTAAACTTACCCCAGATTCATGGAGATCCCTGAAAATCCCAGTAATGACACCACGAGGGCTATTGGGAGGTGAGTCGATTCCTCAGAGGATAGTCCTGTCCTTATCTCTCCCGTGGTAGCTCTCCTGGTTCTTCTCTGGAGCTTTTTCATTGCCTTTTTCCAACTCATTAACATTGACCTTTATGCCTGCCAGCCCAGTAATCCCAACAGGGCATGCGCCTATTATGACGACGATACCAGCTGTTGGCCTGCGGTACCGAGAAGGTCAATTCTGATTGTTCCAAGAACCAACAGAAAGTGAGTATGGAGAACTGGGGTTAACGGTGTTATCAAGGAGATTTGCGACAAGTCTAATACGCAGCCACGAGCTGTAATACTCAAAACAATAAGTATAGGAAAGCCCTGTCTTTTAGTGTAGCAGTTTCGCAGTAAGGGAGATTCGTGGCTGTTCTTTGTTTTCCAGCGATAGTGAAGATGACGAACGCCTGGTATTCTGATCTATGGTATCCCGAACCACGGTATTCCAAAACAAGCCACTCAAAACTATGGTCTCTGAAACTACAACGTTCCTGACTTCAGTATTCTAAATTATAGTATTCTGAAATATGGTATACTGATTAATTGTATTCCGAACTTCGGTATACCGAACCCAAGTATTCAAAATAAATTTATCTTGAACTACCGCATCCCGAACTTCGGCATTCAGGATCATAGCATTCTTATGTATTGTTTTCTGATCGATGGCATCTCGAACTATGATATCCCGAACGGACTATTCTAGAATCTTGAATACGGTGTTACTGGATCTAATCCTATATTAAGAAGGATTGCATATTCATGTTGAACTGGAAGGGCTGTCTCGGAAGTCCCGAACCTCGCAACTCCGTCTCAGGACTTACAATGACAACGCTTTGCTGATATTCTAGGCTCCCCCAGGTGGAGTCATCAGGGCTCCGACAATAATGCTATACGGCCTTCTGGATGATCCATTCTAGCGGCTAGCACAGTCCCATGTCCATGTTTGATGCTGCCTCCACTCCAGTAGTAGAAACTAAATGATGGTGGAATGTGTTGTGGCTCTGACTTCTACGGTACGCTGTCCAGTTGAGATCACGTCGGTGACTGGGAATGGCCCCATTCACCGCCCTAAGTATGCGCGAATTATAGTTACTTGTTTATCCAACATCACTTGCTTTTGTTCTTGCAACTGTTACTCTATGGCTTAAAAAGAGGTTCCGACTTCTTCCACCACGGGCTTGGTAACCTAGCTCTCCAATCCACCCAATGCTTAAACCAGGTCAAGACATGGTGAGTCTATCAGCAACAGGAATGCCAGGTCCATTCAGCCAGCTAGCCTTTTCCTCACACATAGCCGCCACTTTCCAGGCAGCTTCTGAAGGCTCTGACGTTCTTGGAGCCACTGGAGCAACCTCGTAGGCTGTCCACAGCATGGAGGGGCAGCGAGTGCCAGTTCGCTGGCAACCAGCCCAGGGGCCACACAACAAGTCTGCAAGATGAAACTCAAATCAAGGACCTGATAAAGCTACCGGCCATACCCTTAGTACCTTCATAAATGCATGGAAGTGGTTCAGGGCGCGATATCTAACAGCTATCTCATTCATTGCCTTCCCATTTACAGCGCAGTTACTACACTATGCGTACATATTAGTGTTCTCATATCTAATAACTACTCAAGTTCACCATCAATATATAAGGAAGTAGCAGGCTGTTTCCTAATTCCCGACGAGCTGTAATGGAAATTCTCGAGACGCTTGCAGCCATCTATTCTTCCCAGATGAATCTTCCCATTGATTACGAGTTCTTTTGCAACCGAATGCAAACAGTCCTCATGCCTTATGGTCATTCATGGCGCCGCGAACGGAAGACTATGCATTAGACTTTGACTATAAACCAGCCAACCATAAAAGCAGGTCCAGAACATGGAGCTAAAGATCTTATTGTTCAATGATCTGCAGCATCCCGAGACTTGGTAGGAAGCCTACGGGGCCTGTTCGGGATCCGTTATCCTCAGCATTGTTTTTAGGCGATGAACGGGACTTGGCAACATCTAAAATCGCGCCGAGAGGTTAAGAAACATGGGCAAATACTCCTGCGCTTGGGTGCTGCTGAGTATCAGCTGTGTAGTGTCTACAAGAAGGAGAGAGACTCTCTTCGCCAGTGATTGAGAAATGGCATGCAGAGGCCTTGGTTTATGGCGCGGTTCCTAGAGAATGGATGTGTCCATGCAGGTTCCCGGATCGTCCTAAGACAAATGTAAATACGGAGTCATGCCTGTGATAAGTCAAATTGCAGCTCTTAGACATTTCTTAAATTTATTTATGGCTGTTAGATTGGATATATGGGCCGCTGAGTTGGTCTGCTATTAGTGAGCAACAAATTCAACAGAATTGGGTATCGGGCGGCCATGGGAGTTAATCCAAAACATTCTTCCACTGGCGACACAGCACAAGACGCTGGCTCACATCAAGGTGCGAGTCGATGCTTGTCATATAGCATTCAGACGTGGGAGGATCTGGACCATTTCCCTCCACTCTCTTAACAATCTGGAGAGGAAGACTGATGCGCGCTAGTATCTAACGGCGAGATGATGGCAGTGTGCGCCTGATCTCCGACTGGTCTGACGACGCTATTGCCTGTCCGTCTGTCTTCCGGCCTTTGGGTCGTTGCTTCTCTTGATCTATCAACCGACCATCTCATTGAGCAGGCCAGATCGCCCTTGGAGCGTTTTGGTACTTGAACCCTCTGCTATGGCTCTAGTGCATTATATCCACTTCCATCTTATTTACTTGGCTTAGTAGCAAATGCCATAATGCTAGCCATCTTCTTAGCTTGTTGAAGCTTCCCATATTCCTCCCAATCTTCTACCAGACGTTCAAGCCTTGCTTCATCCCAGAAAAGCTCCCCACTCGTCCATGGATCACATTCGGCAATGTCGAAATGCCAATTAAGCTGGCCTATGATATCATCACCCAAGTGGGCAGATGGATCATATTCTGCAATTTCGAGAAGCCGATCAAGCTGGCCTATAAGATCATGACTCAAATGGACCGATGGATCATATTCTGTAATCTCGAAAAGCCAATCAAGCTGGCCTTTGAGATCATCACCCAAATAGGCAGAGCGGATACTCAGACTTGGGTCATATCTTAACCTCCATGTAAGGAGAGTGTAATGCTTCAGACATTCTTCACTCTCATTAAGTAAGACCGACATGAGAGATTGTCGTTGTGTAACGAGATAGGCGACTAATTGCGAGTTGTCCCTAAGGCTTCTGTATGCATGCGACTTGAATCCAGAAGCCGGACATATCTCACGCATAAGGCTCATATATCGTTTGAAAAGGAAGCAAAAGACAGACTGAAAAGCTCGTTCGCGTAGATAGCTGTCTGAATATCCTTCTCGCCAGTCGGGCATTATGCCCAGAAAGATATTCTGGGAGGCAACTTTAGACATCCGTAGGGCAGAAGTGCTAAGGTGAAGAGTGTGCCTGAGTGTATCGAAAGTCAGATATGCTCCCTGAAGTCTGTACTCTTCTGATTCAGAAAGAAGAAGGGGCTCTCGAGGCTTTGGTTTTGCGTATAACACTCCTGATAACTCATATTTTGCTTGGGAATCTGTCAAATCTTGGAATTTATCCCAAGCCTCTTTGCTATACTCGGCGATAAAAATATCAGATTCATGCAGGAGCTCGAAGAGCTGGCTGAGCGTCTCCAGAGAAGAATGTAGCATATGTCCTGGTGGCGATCTCAATATTGATCTAACACGTCTTGAAATCTGACCTCGGCCAAGGCGGTGAAATCCAGTTTCGATTTGCCGGAGTCGACAGGCGGTCATTGCGATAGATGCATTATTGCCTGTGACCTTCTTCGCCAAGATATCGTGGAAAGGACGCAGAATCAGGCCTCTGTTGGTTGTAAAGACTCGTAAAGTATGAGAGTCAGCACGAATCAAGGATTGAATGTCTCTTGGAGAAGGCACATAATGACATATCTGAGTAAGCAGCTCTGGTGGGAGCTTTTCGAAAGGAGACGTGGTCCTCATAGTGTCGGTTGTTATGTGTAGTTGGTGGGATAGAGAACAGGCTGTAGACTGGATATAAGGGCCCTTTAATATACCTACAGTAGAAACTTTAATTAGTGGAAACGTACCAAGGTTACAAAGAATTCTGTTACAAACTTTGCTCAGTTCTGCGTGAATGAAAGTAAGCTTAGTTCTCTGTGGTGATATAAGCTCTGAGCCACAAGTCTCAACTACAAATAACACATCTGGCTCAAAACTTGGACATTATAACACAATAATTGACCAATTACTATAGCATGTTGTTGATATAACTGGTCATATGGCACAATTCATTCGGGCAAGGTAAAGTCAATTTCTTTGACTTCAGGCAACGAAACTCTCCCCACAAGACAAGCTCTTCTTCCAACCAACCCTGCGAATCACGCCGGTGACCGTTACCACTCCAGAAAGTTCTTCGTCACAAGCCCATCGCAAGCTTGTTGGTGCCTACTCTGCTATTGGGATCTGTGACTGACTTCTTGAGTGGAAGGTTGGGATATTGGCGGATAACTCAAAGATTGATTGAAGGATGGTAATGTGTTAGTTTGTAGGTGTTGAAGGAAGAAGAAGTGGAAGCTAGCTGCTGAGCAGCTACCGCGTTTGTATGTTTGAGAATAATGTTGATGCATAAACTGTATTACATTTCAACAAGTAAAGGTTCTGTGGTTGACTGCAAAAGCTTGCGAATCTGCGAAACATAAGGCTCTAAAAAGTCACTTTGACTTGCAGATTTCGGTGACTAGCAGGCTTCCTCAAGCCGTAGGTTTGGTAGCTTATAGCTTGCCCCAAGATAATAGCTGTAAGTCTCGCATGTCATGAGCAACTTTGATCGACATCGCATTGCCCGACTTTCGAAGAGACAGTGAAATCCATCACGCCAAGGCCCTTAAAATACTTTCCACAAGAATAATAACACCGCGTGGGTTCTTCAAGTAATAGTCTCTATTCCCACTTGGTTCCAAGAGTTATGATAGATAAGTGAATGCTGCCAAAAGGCTTCATAAGCGCATGACCATGCCCATGAGGTGAGGTCGGCTTTCAATGGGCAGCGTCTGGAAATGAAGCAAAATGAAGTATTTGAAAAAGATATTGCTGCATAATATCCGTCGGTAACAAGGAACATATGGTGTCTAACAGAACATACACATCACTTTCCAAGGGTCAGAGAAGAAGGCCGTCCTGAGGGTCGTTGATCAAATTCTAGGTCTAGGAGAGGCAATCTGAGTCTATTCTACCAATATCTATTATCACAAGACCAATATATATAGAACCAATACAAGACCATGTTTTCCAAGTCTCAAAGACAAAGATAGTAGGTATGTCCAACCCATGCAAGAAACGTGATTCGAAGCAAAGTATAACCATCTCAAAGTGTACGCCTCTTAGAAGCCCGCGTCTCCATAGTCAACCCAGCGGGCCTCTTGTTGCCAACCTGAGTGGACTGATCAGCATCGCCAGACCGGGAAGTCTCATCAGGTTCGTCGCCCTCGCCAGAGTTAGAAGCAGGCTTGAAGGAGTCGGAAGACGCGGGAGGGGAACCAGGTGAAAGTGGAGATGTATCAACCAGACTGTGGCGTGCGTCCCTTCTCGCTTCAGCCTCTTCAGACTCAATCAGTCTCTATGCCTCTTCTGCTTGCTCCAAGCAGCGCCAGAGAGTACTATACAAGATGGGAATCTCAACTTCCTTATACTGCTCTTCGCAGACTTCGTTGAAAGCAAAGTCGCTTAGATATAGCATCAACTTGTTATTGGGATTGATCGGGGCTTTATCGGCAGAACGGAAAGGCTGGATCGGGTCGGTTAGTTCTGAACCTGCAAAAGGGTATGGGTAAGAAAAGAGAACCTACATCTGAGTCAACGACATGGTCGATGTGGAGTTGGAATCGGCCAGTCTCTTCGTTGAGTACCTTTCGCGATCCCCAGACTGAAACCGTCGATTTCTCATGGGAATTGATGTCAATGCCAACAACGACCTTGACATCTCCTCTGGAGAGCTTGATGTACTCGCGAGCTAGACGAGGTAGCTCCTCTGCCTTCTGCGTGTATGAAACCTTGATAATCACCGTTAAGAAGTCTGTCCTGTTGTGCTAGAACTGAACATCTGGCCCTTTGGAATGTATCTTGTTCTTGTTCGTATAAGCGCTCGCGTTTGCGTTGAGAGATTTGAAACGCATTCGGGAACTGCCCAAGATATGAATACCCGCGATGAAGTTGGAATAGTCGTTTCCAAGCTTGTTGTACTCTTCGCGTATGGCGTCTCGAACGTTTTCAGCGAATCTATCGTGCGTTGGGGTAGTCATACGGAATGTGATCTGCTGGGTTTCCGGATTGTAGTCGAACCGCTTGTGGACATTTGCTACGATCTCGTCACAGTAGAGGTAGTATTCTGGCACGCTAAGCGGAACGTGTACCAGGGCGGGAGCGCAAGACTTGTCCTTGTTCAGGTAAAACTCGACAATGCTCTGAGGGAGTTGATCGACCCAGGGATCATCGGCGAAACTGGTGGCCTTGGTAGGCTCGGCAGCCGGGTGCTGTACGTCAGGCTCGATTAAGTTGACCTCTGGCGGCGACTTGGGAAGCTTGTCGAAGGATTCGGCCGTCGAGGAGAGGGTCTGGAATGATGAGTCGGGAGAGGTGACGTCTTCAGAAGCGGCCGACGTCGAGGGGAGGGTTCGAGGAGATGAAGATGCTTCGCGGTTATGATCGGACATGGTGGATGCGCGACATCGCGATGCGGAAGAAAGGGTAGAGAGTGCGCCAGGTTGGGTTTCCTTTGTTGTTTCGGCCATGGCGATGAATCTCTGTTGTTGTTGAGGCGTTAGTGGGGTGTGTAACGCGATGGTGGGGTCGATAACCTCTTATCCTATCGTATTAGCGGGACTGTGATGCGAAGCTCACACGAAGTCACGTGGGCTACAAGTACATTTTCCAGTGACAGGATTCATGAAATAAATCGATGCAGACCACGGTCAACTTGTCAGTGACGCTTGAGGCTTCTATGGATAAGAAATTGTCCAACGCAGCCAGAAATGCCAATGCTACTCTCTTTGACTTAACGTAAAATCCTCATATATGTAATTTAGCCAGTGAATTGTCTTTGAGCCGTTTCGTGTTTGGCAGCTGATATGCATGTCTTACCTAGAGATCATTGTTTAATGCAGTTGCTGATCTGAAGTCTGTACTTGGGTGCTTTAAGGATGTGCGACATTTCTTCGACGCGACAGAGCGGTCGCTGGCGGTATGCTTCGAATTGTAGCAGTGTTAAGGCCTGGTAGGCGCTCAGGTCACGGAGCAGTGCCATGCTCAGAAAGGCACTGTCAACCATTCCCACGAAACAAATCTCACTTGGTCTCCCGTTTCTCAAGTACCAGCCCGCAGCGCCAATGTCGCTCAATCAGGAATGACTAGCGAGGGCGGAAGTTAAATCCGCCAAGCCAGGCTGATAAGATAAGACAAGACAGCTCCACAGCCTCTGTCGTGGCGGTCATCTCCCTTACCCTAGCCCAAGTCCAGGGTATGTAGGTTGACGCTGACTGTTATCGTTTGTTGAAAGGTTGCTTCCCAACATAACGGGTTTGTGTTATATACGCCACGACTCGTACTATAGAGGGCGGCACAACAGGGCACATTCGTTCATAGACGAATGTCAGTCAACCGAAGAACTGGCTAAGTCGGCGAATACACTCAGACTTATAAGTCGTCACGTCGGACGTGGTGCTTTATCATTCAACGCATTTTCCCCTCTCTATCATCCATTGGTGCAATGCTGGTATTACATCCGATGCATCGTGCAACACAAACCCGAATGCTATAATTCATCGAGATGTAGTGGAACGATGCTCCAGATCTTTCACCGCTCCCCAGAACCAACCTACTCGAGAATAAGATTACCGAAAACAACACCCGTGCAACTGACATCTCTAATAAAAGAGTGAATTCCGCATAGGTTGTTAGTGTAGATTTGGACCTTGACAATACATAAGTACCGACTGAGGATGCCGGTGGCCGGCTAAGTCACTTTGAGCGCAAACAAAGAACCGGCCTCGGATGCGATGTCGTCAAGTCTCTAACTTAAGCATACAACATGAGAGCGTCTTCTTATTGGAGGCATTTCAGAAGCAACAAAACTGGGCACCAATCACAAAGTGTATCACACCAGGCGGCTTGTTAGTGGCCGCACGCCCGGCATACCAAACTCAAACCGTCTAGACGTTGTCTGCAAGGATGTACCAGAGCTACCAACTCGAAATTGCTCTTCTACGAAGTCGCAGAGGGACAGTGACAACAAGAACGGTTATATTGAGGCGATGGACGGACCATCCAACATGTTGATCACCTTCTCGTCCAAGATTATCTCGCGGCACTTAGGGAAACCTACTTATTCTCTGCTATATCTCGAGTCCCGATCAAAAGCACTATTTGGCCATTACTTTTGAAACCTCTTGCTAAAGTGGCGATAACGACTCCCACGAGTAAGCTGATACCGTCTACCGACGAACAGCAAGTGTACGTGTTTGAACCTTATATTCACGTTTCGAGCAGTGAAGACTGATCCGAGTCCTTTCAGACATGATTCCTCGCAAAAGCATCTACCACTTGGCTTGCCTTTGTTTGCGGGACCGAGGCCTGGCTCCTGAGAACTAAAAACCTTTTATATTTATTAGAACTAAGCTGTAGCTAATACCTTAGACCCCTCTACTTTAGAAGAGGCAAGCTCGCTAATTTCCTCTTTTATAGCTTTCTTATTTTTTAGAAGTTCTGGTACTTTGACTCCAACAGCCTCAAGCCATTTCGGCTCCAGACTCTCTATGTTAACAGTAGGGCTTAAATTCTTGTTAATGTTATTCAGAGAATAGCCCATACCTAAGAAGGCCCACATGTTGTCGTTGTGATACTGAATGATAAAGTCCTCGTACCGAGGCACGCTGATGACATCAATGTAATGTAAAGATGATCCAGGCCTGCAAACTATAGTCAGCGCTCACTCATTCTCAGTTACCTCTGACTTGAAGCTACATACCATACTGCATTTATACGGCCGGTATCATTGTTCTTGTACCACGAGCGACAAGAGTCCTTCCAGACTGTGTGCTTGTACCATTCCTGTGCGTGGTCGTTAAACTGATCCACGACATGCTGCTTGGGCGCCCAGTATTTGATGTTGTCCTTTTGCATTTTGTGGATGATCTGCACAGCATACTTGGCTACTGCCTGGACAGGGCCAACGATGGAACCATTTGCAACAGGCCTGTTTCAAAATTAGCCGAAAAGGTCAGCTTTCAAGTACACCATGCTGATGACTTACCATGTGGGACCAAGAAACATGATAAAGTTGGGCATATCTGCTGAGCCAAGACCTAGATACCCTTCAGGCGCCTTTTCCCACTTCTTACCGAGGTCAACGCCATTAAGGCCGATGACAGGAAATCTAGGCTGATAGGAGACATCAAAGCCGGTAGCACATATAATAGTGTCACACTTACGCTCGACGCCATCTCCCCCAATGATACCATCCTCCGTGATCGTTTGGGCGTGGGTAAAGTGAACATCGACGTTTGGCTCCTGAATGGCGTGCATATACGGGTCACCAGGAGTGATTCGGCGGCAGCCAAGTTCAAACTTGGGGGTGAAGCCCTTCAACAAGCGCTCATCCTTGATGAATTCTGCCATTCGTTGCCTGAAGAGCTCACGGGCAGACTCTTGGCTCTCAGAGCCCGTGTAGAACAATTCCCAGAAACTGTTAATCTGGTTCTCAATGTCCTTGGCATGGGCCACAAGCTTTTCCGGATGCTCCTTAAACTCTCTTTTCTGTTCGTCCGTGTATTCGTGATTGGCGCCAAAGTTGTTGGCAATCTGCACAAACCAGACACCTGTGCGGACAAAGACATCCATGTGTTTGACGTAAGGTTGCATACCAGGTACGGTCTGGACAGAAGATGCCCCAGAGCCGATAACAGCAACGCGATCCTGCTTCCATTGCTCAGCCTGATAATCCGCGGGCCAATGAGCAGTATGAACGAGCCGCCCCTTGAACCTTTCGATACCAGTAATCTCAGGCCACTTGAATTTGTTGAGGATGCCAGTGGCGTATAGCAATAGATCGCATTCGTCGTAGAAGATGTCGCCCTCTGGCTCCTTGGTAGGGTCAAACTTGCCGGTCTGAGGCTTATTGCGCCTGATCTTGAGCCTCCATTTGCCACGCCCCTCATCAAAAACAGCTCCCACAACTTCAGTGTTGAAAGTCATGTACTTGCGAAGCCCAAACGTGTGAGTAACCTTGTTCAAGTATTCCCAGATATCTGTGCTATAAGAAAAGAAACGTGGCCAGTCAGGGTTGAGGGCGAAGTTATAAGTGTATCCGTGCGATGGGATATCGCAGGCACAGTTAGGATACCTAGCAGGTGCACAACGTTAGTAGTAGCCCAGAAATGCAGCTAGGATCATGTCGATTTACCTATTTTCCAACCAAGTACCGCCTAACTCGTGACTCTTCTCATAGATAACATGCTCGACATTCTGGCAGTTCTTTTGTAGCTCGTAAGCAAGCAAGACCCCGGAGAGCCCGGCCCCGATAGTGACCACCTTGAGGCGTCTGTTACCAGCGTCCTAAACATGAGTTAATTTCCTCAAATGATCCATTACTATGAGAGATGAGAGAATAGCCTACCCCGTAGGTAGTATTAGGGATGCTGTATCCATGACTCCCAGGCGTCGAGTAGTCGAAGCGGCCATCTGGCCCGGTCATGTTTGGTCTGTTGAGCGCCATTTCTAAGAATGGTGATAGTCAAATGAGAAGACAATATTGTGAGGATAAGACTATTCAGCGTTCCTGTACCCGATATACTAGATCACGATGGGGAAATTTCAAATCTGAGTTCCAAGGGCAACTAGAACTACTTATAACAAGAGACATCACAGTAATTCAATTTACCTAGCGATGTTTTGTACAATACTTACAGTACAGATGAATGACTTGACCGACGGGCGGCCGGAGTCTGATGCTGCGCCCAATCGGGGCCTTGTGTAACAGTGTACACTACGCCCAGACTCGGGTAATGGACTCTCAAACTCCTGTCGACTTTCAACAGTCTTCGGTCCGTACCTAACAGCGTTGAGGAATCGGATCCAATGTATTACCAAATAGCCCGTTCGAAACCCCGTTTAGAGGTTGTGGAGAAATCTGGGGTACTCGAAGCTAGTGCGCTACCGGAGTTATTACAAGTCTGGGGTATGTTGTTACGAATCTGGGGTATTCAAAGCTATTACGCTACCGGAGTTGTCCTGGGGTATTACGCTACCGGAGTTGTTACCATGGTCCGGTCAACTCCCCACTTTACAAGCTTCACAGGTCGCATATAGGACTTGCATCCGCCGAAGTCCGGAGGGCTCCGATTCGACCAAACATTCTGTTTCCTAAGTGGGTAGCCTGAGGTATCCGTACAGCATACGGTTTATACGCACCTCAGACTAGTCTTGGCCTCGAAAGTGGCGAAGTCTCGGCTCATGTACACTTGCGGCTTAACCTGGTCGCTGAAGGGAGGGCCAATCGGCTTTAGGTATTTGTTGAGTACATTTAGCTACTGCTATGATTCTCGAAACGGCAAATGGAGTGCATTGGCGAAAGCATGGCATGAAGATGCAGGGTATTGCCCGCTTTCGTCACTACCTTTAAGATACGTGCAACGATGATAATGGATTGGAAGTGTGTCTAAGCACTACTCTAAAAGCCATTTGAAGCCCTCATCCTGCTCCTCAGAAGCCTTTGTGGCGATATCTAGACTACTAAAGATAGCTTCGAAGCCATGTGGAACTCCGGGGTATGTATTGACTTTGACGTCCACGCCTGCACTATGCAGCTCCCTGGCGTAAATAAGACCATCATCTCGTAGAGGGTCCAAGCCGCTAATCTGAAAAAACGTCTTTGGGAGACCTTCATGCCCTGAAGGCCAGAGCAGAGGGCTAAAGAGCTCGGATTTCGGGTCAGGAGCGTAGTGGCCTAGGGCCGGTAAATAATTAGTAAAGGTTTCGCTCTTGCCATGGCGCATCGTGTCATCGATTCAAGGCGACTTACGACGGAGGAACTCTACGGCCTTCTCATCAAGACCTGGAGCATTTCTGTTCTGCTCGTAGCTGGTGTATTCCGACCCATAACTCTCTGCGAGTATTTCAGGAGCGCAGGTAAAAGGAATATGAAGATACACGCCAGTCAAGGGGGCTGAGAGTTTTTTGTCACGGGCCAAATGAGATAGCACAGCCGCGATGTTGGCGCCTGCAGAAGAGCCTCCAATGATGAGGCCGGCAGACGGTTTAGCACCCAGCGTGGAAGAGTTAGCAACACTCTAATTCATAGACATTGTCAGCATTGTGAGCTCATAGCAGCAGTTAATCCCACGTAAGAAGAGTACTGACCCAGATAAGCGCATCCCAGGAGTCAGTGACTGCAGTAGGGAAGGGTTTCTCAGGCGCCTTGCGATAATCGATGCTCAAGGCCACTGCTCCATGGTTTCTCACCAGCTTTGCGGCGTTGAGTTCTTCCATCTCAGGTACTCCGATGCACCATCCGCCGCCATGAAAGAGGACGGCTAAGGGCGAGTCATAGCTCCGGGGTGCTGCGGATTTGTAGACAAGAGCACGAATGCTAGACCCATCTCTGACGGGAATCTGGACTTCGCTCTTCTCAATTCCTGCCAAGTTGGGGGGAGGAAGTTGGGATAGAATTTCCAACAGATGCTGACGAGCAGCTGGGACGTTGGGAAAGTCGCCAAGGCTTTGCGCCGCCAGAGCAGGGTTCGCATCGATAATCTGGAAGAGATGGTTAGTTTCCGCGTTGAGTGAGGGGTGTGATGACGAACTTCTTTCAACTGCCTATCTATTTGGCCAAGTTTGGGCCAGGCATCAGGAGTCTGGTGAATGCTCATTTTGAGTGTCACTGTCCAGGAAAGCTAATGAAACTCTTGTAGTTGAGGGTTTTAGGTCTTTGGAATAACGTTGAGAAAAGTTCAAGTGGTTGTGCACAGAGCTTCAACTAGAACAAGGGGCCTTTATAGTCATATATCACTGGTGCCTAACTTAACATGCCCCATTTCTCGGGGATTTCCCTGGATTACACTTCCCCAAACTAACGCTACTCTAGCATGGTCTCCTTTATCTGACTAGAACTTCTAGTGGACGGGTATGTATTATTTTATATACTACATGTAGGCAATGACCTACTCCTAAAATCGAGCCAGATACTTTATCTAGGACATAGTAATTACAATCCTAAAATGCTTTGAGTACTGAGTATAGGTGGAGATTAAGTCAGGTCTATCGGCAAAGTGAAGCAAGTTAAAATAGCTTATAATGATTACTTAGACGTGGAAAATGGCAGTGTATCCACTAGGCAAACCTCCTTGGACCGCTTATACCGTCTTCCGGACTTTGATAGTTAGCTATAACTCTGCATAAGTTATATAGTTAAATACAGAGTATAAATAGTAATTTTACCTAGGATTATTCTTGTATTACTTAATAACTCTGGTTCTTTAATAGAAGGGGCAGTATCTTATTAGTGACTAGAGAAAGCTGAGTTAGAGTAGAAAGGGAAGATATCTCCTTTGGTTTCCCTTTCCATGCCACAAACCCTCGTTCTCCGGTATTATTCTAATGTTACTTTATAAGGCGCATTATTAAGGTGGAGAAGAAGCCTCTCTCTATGTTCTAACCGAGGGATGTCCGAGGTTCAATTCTCGGCATGGTGATGTGCCACCTAGTTTTGCCGAGCAAGTCCGCCCCTCGCACTTCTAAGAGCAACCCGAGAGTACGTGCCAAGGACACGTCGGATCCCGAGGCGGAGAGAGATACACATATCCGGACCAGCATCCCATTCTCCGGCACGATCTCCACAAATGCTTGTGCCACGCCAGACTCGGCTTTTGTGCCGTACTGCTTGACCCGGAGGGGAGTTTTATGCTCGAACGACGCCGGAGCAAGCTTACGCGCACAGATCTTTTCAAGCGCCCCCGCGTGAACGCGATGAGCCTGTCCGAATGCTACTTCTAATGTTGACACTGGGTTAGTACGGTTTCTAGCTAATCCCTCTCTCTATAAAACCCAGATCTCCATTCTTCCCTTGATTGAGGTAATTCAGAGGCTCCTAGATCCCAAGTTACTCAAAACCTAGTTTTATGCAATTCTGGTCCACAGTCAACTCTGGACATCTACTCATCACTCAACAACCAATTTCGATATAGCCCACTGGCGCTCATACACCAAGAAGGATGGATGCTTATCAGTACGAAACGCCAGAGAAAGGATTGCTCTTTAGTCAAGTCCCGGTGCCTGAACCTGGTCCTGGTGAGGTCCGACTTGTTGTCAAAGCAGTTGGCCTGTGCCACTCTGACTGCGGTATCCTCAGCGGCATCGGTGAGTCATGGATCAAAAAGAAGCCCATCACGCTAGGCCACGAGATTGCTGGCGTGGTAGACAAACTTGGCCCTGGCGTGACGCGTGTGAAAGCAGGTGATCGCGTGGCTGTGGGTAGTATTTGCCATCCAGCCAATTTGATGAGGTGGGAGGATACTTTGGGCTTGGGCCGAGACGGTGGCTACGCTAAATTCGCGGTCGCTCCAGTGCAGAATCTGGTGCCGGTTCCTGACAACGTATCGTTCAGTTATGCCGCTGTTGCGACGGACTCTATCTCTACAGCTTACCACGCGGTGGTAACTGAAGCGAAAGTCCAGCCTCACCAGACGGTTGTTATTGTTGGCTTGGGAGGACTAGGCCTGAATGCCGTCAAGATTTCCTCCCTGGCAGGCGCAAGGGTGATTGGGGCCGATATTAACTCTACTAAGTTTCCTGATGCTCTTGACGCCGGTGCAAGCAAATGCTGTCAAAATCTCGATGAGCTCTCTGATGAGGAAATTGATATTGTCATGGACTTCGCTGGCACAAAAACCACGATCAGGGATTCCATCAAGGCGGTCAAGGCATGTGGTAGGGTGGTACTCGTCGGATTGGGTGAGGCAGAGGGTTCGTTCATGATATCCGACTTGGTGACCAGGAGCATTGAGCTGAAAGGATCGCTGGGCAATAATCCGGACGAGATCGAGGCGGTGCTGAAGTTGATATCTGAGGGGAAGATTCAGCCGATTATCACTGAAATTCCATTTACAGAGGTGAAAGAAGGCCTTGCTAGGCTTGCTGAAGGCAAAGTCCACGGCCGCCTATATACTAAACCTATGTAATGGTAGTGTTAAACTAGAGGTATTATATAATTAATAACAGTTATATCTTAAATGTGATTTTATTATATTTATTATTATAACTTTATTTAATTAATATATAATATTTAATACTAATTGCTCTAGAATAAACGGATCGCTTACAAGGCATTACATAATACGGTCATACTGATCTTCTCCCCGGAGTTCGGACATCTGACTCCGCGGGAGACCTTTCCCAATAAGACAGATTCGGAGTTGTGCAACTCCCGCGAGGACCGTGGCGAGAAAAATGCGGGGTAATGCATGGTTCCCCGTGGGGCAGGCTAATTGAGAACCTGAGTGTAAAGTGTAAAGTAGTAGGTGAGGGATTTGTAAAATCACCTCCATCACTTGTGAGAGAGCATTGAGCGATATCAACGTCATCCTTGGAATTCCATATCCCTCATTAATGAAAACCAGCGCATAAACATTTACGTACCGACTCAATATGCGCCGAAGGCGAGAGAACCCACAGTGCTCAATAGCCTGCAATTACTGTCGCGCGAAAAAGGCACGATGTAAGTTGGAAACCGTTTTGGCGAGACTCAGAATATGACTCAACAAGACTTTGACTGCTCTACTGGCGTATTTCTAACCAATTGTATCTACGATTAGGTAGCGGGTCACATCCCTGCTCGAATTGTGAGGTAGGATGGCCAACCTGGGGATATGTACATGTACTGTATAGCTGCTAACGCATGCAGGCTCACAAGCAAGAATGCACATTTCCGGATCTCGATTCACGTGCCGCCAAACGGAGAAATACCAATTGGCAGCTCGAAGAGAGACTGAAGCATATGGAGCAACGCCTGGACCAATTATCAACAACACCTCCCCACAATCGACCCTCAACCGCCGGGCACAATAGTTCTGATCCTCGTTTGAACAACGAAGAGGATGTCGAGTTATGGCAGTCAGGGCGCATGGAAGCTTTGCTAACTCCCTCGACCTCTACAACAACCAGCCACAGAGCAGATTTTGGCACAGGCCCTCTATGCGATGATACGACCATACAATATGATCTAAACCGACCTCAACGACAAGGCATCGTTCAAAGCAAATCTACCAATACCAATAGCATTGTGGCGCATGTCAACCGTCGTTCCTTTGGATCCGAGACCCAGCCACGCCCTTCAGCATCACAACCGCAACCGCTACCAGGAAATACTTTTCAAAATCCGTATCGTGAAAGGGGCACGCTAAACCAATCAGCCGACGTAGGATCTCCTACCACTACCACCTTCAGCCCTCGGAAATATTCTCAACTGCCCAACTGTGGTTCCTCCTCCTCATCGAATCTGCTTTTCCCTCAATCAGCAGATATCAACAAGGCTGTTGATGATCCATGCTGGAATAATAGTTGCGAGAATGAACCTGCAGGTAACACAGAACATCACGGTAAGTTTGCATAAATGCTGCATTCATCACTTAGCTGGATGGGCTACTTACTTTGCCGTGTGTCACAGGTGACTCTTCGTACATGTCAATTTGCTCCTCATCGGGTATTGGTTGGATCTCCCGGCGTCTGGGATCTTCAACTGCCTTGCAAACAAGCCTACGTAGGCTCGCATCACAGATAAACAAGGACCTCAAATTTCGAGGCCGGTTCTCAAAGGTACGCACACCTGATCCTCCCCAGGCAACTGCCCGAGAATGGGTAAACGGTAAGATATTGCCTCTCCTACAATACATGTAGTTATAAGTATGATTCTAATAAGACTCGCCAGCCTTCTTTGAAGAAAGCGTCGAGCACTCATTGGGTCTCGTCCAACGCCCGTGGTTCGAGGCACGTTTTGAAGCACATCTCGCCAACGGAGCTCGTGACTCGAGTGATTTCGCCTGGTACGCAATCATCCACACGGTGTATGCAATTGGCTGCCGCAGGTCTATGGCACGAGACGGCACACCCAAGAGTTTCGCCTCGTCCCGTGAGCGGTCATGGTCTTTCTTTGAGAATGCCATGTCTGTGCACACAGAGTTACTATATACTCACACTGACTCTACTGCTGTAGAGGCTCTGCTATTAATGGTAACAACTTTTGTCATCAACAGTATAATTCCAAAACTGATTTCTTTGCCTACCTAGTCATATTTTGCAGAAACATTGGCTAGTCCTGCCTTAGAGTATATGCTGGTTTCTTCCGCAGTGCGCCTAGCCCAATCTAAGGGTTTTCATATCCAAGCTTCCCAAGAGAGCATTCTCAGCGAGAACGAAAGAGCCACAAGGACATGGCTGTGGTGGAATGCATACATCATGGATAAGCACGTAGCGATAGGATCTGGCCGGCCATCGGTAGGTGTTACCCCCTTTAGGTACTCCACCTCACAACTAACGATAACCACGAATGTACGTAGGCTGTGGATGATCAAGATATCAGTGTCGCTCTACCGACAATGACTCGAGCCGGGACTAGAAGCGATTTCCACTTCTTCAAGGCCATGATCAACCATGCTAAGATCTCTTCTCAAGTCTCCAAGCGGCTTTCCACAACTCGCCTCCAGATCACCCCTTTGCATCAAACTCTACAAGATATACGAGATCTAGACCGCCAAATCAGAGAGTGGTACGAAGACTTAGATGCCGTTTTTAAGTCACGGCCGTCAGCGAGATCCCGCAGGATGCACCCTTTCTTTGAGTACCCGCACTATGCGTATTTGCACTTCAATTATCATGGCACACTCTGTAACATTCATTGCATCCTGACCTACCCTTGGGTTCGCCCTGCTTTGCTCCAGCCACACAACGAAGCAATTGCAGAACGGCTTAGAGAAAGTTCATTGATAGTTTCAGAAGCATCGCGAGCGATTGCCCGAGGCACTCAGCATATCGACCTAGATGTAGATTGTAGAGGCTGGTATGTGCTCAATTTGCAAGCACCTGCGGCTGAACGATTCCACTGACACAAATACCAGGCTTGCATTATACTACCCTATCATGAGTCTGGTCAATCTCTTCCTCGACGTCCTGGAGAAACTCACCGACCACGACGACGAGACTGTGAGATCAGACTTGATCCTCATGGATGTCCTGGCTGGCCACTTCAGCCGACTGGAGTATGCTACAGACTCCATGACCTCAATCACATTCGCTAAGGAGGTCGCGTCTCTGGCTCAAGAAGCAAGGGCACGAGAGAGAGTTCAGACACGACCGAGTCTCGACGAACCTGTAGTTTCCCTTGAAGGTGGCGACACAACTGATTTTCTAGTACCAGCCAACGCTAATGAGGTAAGCTATATCTTGCATGCACACAGTCACCCGGCTGAGTTCGGACCTTGACTAAAAGTGGCCACGCAGTTGAACAATGCTGATGCTACCGAGGCTGCTATGGCCGAATGGCCATTTGCTTTCTCGGGTTTTATCGATTTTACGTTCAGTAACTAAAAGGTGATCAGGTGGAGAAAATGCAGAAAGAAGTCAGAAGGTTTAATGTTCTTATTCTTATGGCTATACTGCTTTACCCCTGGAATTTATTACAGTTTACTAATAAATTTTATGGATTTAAGAAGCTATCTGGCCTATCAAGGGACAGTGTCTCCTATAGCTCACTGTAGTAATCAGCCAGTCAGAGCGACGGTTGGGAAGGTCTGGTCTTGCAACACTGATTCGTGACAGCCTGTAACCAACAAGCCTCTACATTACTAAACTAGATTGATAGGAATTTGAGATTTCCCACCAGTCTCTTCAGTCGCAGTGGCCTAGGGTCGAACCCAATCGAAGACTCGAAGCCCGGTATATTGCTTCCCATTTACAAAGCCTCCTATGGTCACACTAGTCCACCTAGTGTATCCCCCTGCACCCAGAGGAATATTTTGGGTCTGTGTAGTGGCGTCCCAGTGGAATTCAAACTCTTCGCCGTTCTCAATCACAAATTTTGACTACAACCGCTCTGGGTAGCGGTTCCGCCCAGTAGGAGGATATTTTGAGCCTTTTCCAATTGGGCGGACATAGTTATGATCAGCTCGAGCACTGATAATCCGGTCGCCAACAGCCAGATAGGCATAGTTTCTATGCTCTTTTGAGGCGCTGAACACGTCGAAAATGACAATTGAATATGACCCGAGCCGGCACCGGCCCCAGTACCAGCTATTGACTGCATAACCTATCCCCTCGTCCCCAACAGTCACTTCCGCAGAAGAGACCGCATCAGCTATCAAATTGGCCCAGCCGAGTTCTCGTGTCGGGTGCTCTGTAGAGCCGATCTGGAATGCATCCCCGGTAGGGTAATGTTTTGGAGCAGTCTGTATATGCCAAGTTAGAAGGGTAAGGCCTTTGCCTGGTTTGGAACACGGGAAGACCAACAGGTCTCAAATGGAGACTTCCTTTGATTCCCTTGTCGGGCATATTGATATTGATAGTGTATGAAAGATTATCTTAACCTTGCCAGCTGATTCCTGAGCCGGTCTAATTCCCTGAAGATACTTGCCTAGACTCGGTGATGACTGCATTACCGGCGACAAATATGTGCATCGCACTGCCCTAAAACGACTGCCCCGGAATCCGGAGTGTCCACGATCTGGGTACCCCATAGCTTTCCCAACCCCCCTTACACGACAGCCCCGCATTAGGGTAGATGACCGCTCGGAGATCCGGGGATCAAATGTCGTCTTCCCTCCGCGGCATGGAGTAGAACGCCCGGGCAGAGCATCAAGATTCGCGCGTTTCTGGAGCTAATTAAATGATGCCCTAATATGTCTTACATTCTGGTACAAATCATCATAAGTGCATGGCCATCGATTGACTCATTGTCTACTGCCATTGCCCGGATAGGGACAGGAGAAGCCTTTTGGCGGGGCGGCAGCTGCGTTAGGACCTGGGGGACAACGAAAGTAAAGACAGGTCCATAATATGGCTCCGACACTGGCTGCAGTTAGATCGGGGAACGGTTTTGATATCATCTCTCAATCTGTGATAATGGTTTAAAGAAATCGACCAATGGCCAATGCCTGAGTCCCCTGCCCGAACACCAAATTCTCCCAAGCGCGGACGAGCGGCGGGAT
The DNA here is from genome assembly GCA_013184375.1 of Fusarium newnesense. NCBI lineage: Eukaryota > Fungi > Ascomycota > Sordariomycetes > Hypocreales > Nectriaceae > Fusarium > Fusarium newnesense. The sequence goes on along the minus strand of JABCJW010000900.1, from coordinate 4,035 downwards.
AATCACGCCTCGTTTGCATACCCTGCAAGCAAAGACGCATAAGATGCAATAAGGTTCACCTGGCGTGCAGATACTGCTATCATCTGCAACTACAATGCTATTACTTACAACAACACCAAAGCGGCAACAGCACTACAAGAGCTGATAATCATAGACAGACCTTACCAAAAGACCCACGCCCGCTAACTCGACTGCTACTGGTAAGAAGAGTCTGCCGCAATCAGCTTCACGACAGGGAAGTCACGGTAGCGAGGATGTTCGCGTCATAGTTCCCTCAACCAGCCTTATGGATCAAGACACGTCCTTACCTTGACTTGGTGACGACTAGATTAATAGCATACCCTGCCTGTATATCAACTTGGCTGCAGAGTTCAGTAATATCATCAGTTTGACACGGCGGGTTCTCTAGACTCTATAAGCCAGGGAGAGGCAGTCTCGATATCCCTGCTTGGACATGACAGTGGTTCACTCAACATGTCGATGCCAATCTCATCAGCTCCAGTCAGCACACTGGTGTTTAACTCTGGGCCTTCTGGACACGCTGCAGGTAGGGAAGCCGGGGCGTATTCAGCCGGTTATAGGCCTGCGCCTCAATCAGGCCAGGATAGGGATCAACTGGCCTCGTTCAGACAGATCATGCAGCCGCCGGCAGCTATGTTAGTAGGTGGGATTCAGAGACGGAGATACCTACAGGAATATCTTCTCGGCGTCGGATCAAGGAACGATACCATTATAAAAGCCCTTCTTTATCTTGAGGCAGTATTGGCTTAAGATAATAAAGGCCATGCCCCCTACACCAGGGAGCGAATTATATCTAAGTATAAAATTGCCAGGATATATATAATAAGAAAGATATCCTTAATTGAAAAGATTAAGAATTTAAATTTTAATAAATTTTTTATAATAAAAAAATTAAAATTTATGAATATTATATTATATATTTAAAAATACTTCTTTTTATTTATAACAGTTAGGTATTATAAATTATTTTATTTTATTTTATTTTATTAAATACCTTAAAGCCTAGCGCTTTTACTATTAAATAAGGATAACCCTACCTAGTCTTCTCCAGAAATGAATTATATTGCAATTCCGCAATCGCTCTACAATTCACTGTCAATAGGCAGGGGCGTCCTAGTGACTGAAACCTGGCGCGTTAAACTTACTGACTGCATCTTGGGGCTTCTGAGAATTGAGTGCGATTGTGGCCCGTGCGCAATTGACTCTAGGGTAGGCATCTATCCCATTAGGCATGTGTCTTCTCTTTAAGTAGCTTTTCCCTATTTAAATAAACAAGTGTGGAGGGCAATAAGTTAACCAAAATGTTGAGGTATTGTTGGTCGGTGGATATGATCTGGAGCAGAAGTAACGTACTGCCGCCGTTTGAGCTTGTTGAAATTGTCAATGAGCGAGTTGAGGCGTGGTGGAGCGTTTATGGGTTTAGGTTTGATACCCCGAACCTTGCCGATTGTTCCCCGAGTCCGCGACATTAGTAACGCTCTCCACAAAATGAACATATACATGAGGTCGAATAACCGCTAGGTCCGAGAGTCCGGTCATTTATTTTCTCTAGGGTATGGGGCTATATTTCTAATCCACTGCTTGTATAAAAGAGCTTAAACCACTTAATGTATAACCTCTCCCTTTAAGCTAAATCAAGTTCTTGTCATTTCTATCTCATTGAGAAAAATAACCGCATTACGATGAGTGACAACATTCTTGTGTTAGGAGCTGGCGAGCTAGGCACTGCCATCCTAGAGGCGTTGGCAAAGCATCCTTTGAGGGCCAACGCCAAGCTGTCGGTCTTGTTGCGCCCGTCTTCCATCAGCTCAACAGCTCCAGAAAAGAAAAAGCACATTGAGCACCTTCAAGGTCTCGGTATCACACCACAGCCCGGTGACGTCGAGTCTTCTACTTCTGAGCTTGCTGCTATTTTCCGCAACTACAACACAATCATCTCCTGCAACGGCATGGGCCGCCCATTCGGTACGCAAACCAAGCTAGCAGATGCCGTGTTTGAGGCAGGCGTAAAAAGATATTTCCCGTGGCAGTTTGGGATGGACTACGACGCTATCGGAACGGGCAGCGATCAGAAGCGGTTCGACGAGCAGATCAACATCCGGAAGAAGCTCAGGGCACAGAACAAGACCGAGTGGACTATCGTGTCGACAGGTCTTTTCATGAGTTTCCTATTCCTGACGGACTTTGGAGTCATTGATCTGGAACAGAAAGTTACCCGTGGCCTAGGAACCTGGGACACCAAGATCACAGTCACTGTACCACGAGATATCGGCAGAGTAACGGCAGATATAGTTTTTGACCCACGAGGAATTGCAAACGAAGCCGTCCATATTGCCGGCGACACGCTATCATATAAGGAGATTGTGGATCTGGTAGACGAACGGTTCGGAAACGGTGCCTTCAGAAGAGAGCTTTGGGATATGGAGACGCTGAAGAAGCAGCTTGCAGAGGGCCAACCTGTCGCGGAATACAAGGCTACTTTTGCTCTTGGTAAGGGCGTTGCTTGGGATAAGGCGGGGACGGTGAATGTAGCAAGGGGGATACAGATGACTGGGCTTAGAGAATATCTAAAGGATATAAATCTGGTTAAGTAGTAATCCATCTGAAGGACGATGATTTGAACACCGACTAGATCACGGCCAATCTTGCCACAAATGAAGCCCATCACATCATCTAGCACCAAAACGCGGATGTTAGTCAGGGGGGCCATTTGCCTTGGGCTCCAGCAAGTGTTGAGTAACGTACTATGGTATTATGGATGCCTGTTGCGGAAATCACCGAGGATAAGAGCAGTGTCTAGAGGCTGGTCAGCATAATCGAAGAAATTGACTATGAAAATATATAACTCCTACTCACAGACATTGAGAGATGTGATGCCAATAAGAATGAGAGACCCGCCGACAGCACCGACTGTTGAAATTGCCTGAGGAATAGCAAGAATACTCATGGCAAAGTTGATCTTGCAGAACATGATGGTCGCCTGCTGCCAACTGACAGTTCTGAAGTCGAGGACGTCATGGCCAGTTCGGAAGACTCCGCGCGACTCTAGGACTTCTAGGTCGAGTTCACCGATCTTGATAGAGCCATTGTCCTTGTTGTCAGAAGACTGGGACTTTTTCTTAAGATAAGATGGTTAAAAGTAGTTAAGGAAGGTTAAGGTGGACTGCAGCCTGAAGAGGGGAGAGTAACAAGCAGACTGATCAACCATGACGTGAATGAATTGTTATATATACACGAGGCATCTACATCGTGCTCGGCAATCTTGTACATATAATAAAGCTACCGTTTACTCTGGGGTAGTCCCATCAAGTTTCGAGGCTAATGTCAATAATCTGTCTGGGTCCAGCAATAATCTCGAGATTAGCAATAAGATAAGCCCATCTTGAATCGCCTTCCCGCCATTCCTGGGTTTTGACCCGTCACAGTCTGGTATTCATCTGAGTATAGTAAGCGAGCCCTGTTATGTCAGGAATGGTTAGCAAGTGATAAGCAGAATAAAGATAGACCTGTAGACCATCAGAGTTCCAATCAGGCCAGCTATGGCAGATCGTGCGGGTAGGCTGGAAAAGACAGGGCCAGAAACCTTTAGGTCACTGATAAGAACCAGGTCTCTCCAAGATAACTCGGATCAAGTATACTTGCAGTCTTGCACAATAATGTCACGTTCAGAGGAGCATATTCCAGCCTCTTCTACCATGGTGCGCTACTTGTGCATTGACCAAGGTTACATAGTCCTCACACTATATGCATCTGCCGTACTAATTCTTATAGAATCATATCTGCAGAATTCGGATCCTACTTTTGATGGCCATGATAAGCGGTGTGTTTCGGGGTTTATTCTCTATCCGCCTGATACAGAACGAGCTATAAGTTTTATAAGACGATACAGACAACAGGGTATAAAGGGTAAACATATGCTTTGGCGTGAGGAGCACTAGCCTTGGCACCAGAAGAACTTCTTATATCGATAACATATAAACTATATAATATAAATAATCCCCAGTTTAAATCACT